>JAXQQM020081263.1:0-180907 GCA_034641835.2 Pinus albicaulis | reverse complement strand
AAGTACATAGAGAAAAACCATTTCTATAAGACATATTTTATGCTCCCATGGACTTGGAAAATGGAAAACAATTATCATACCTTTAAACATGGGATCCAAAAGGCAAGCCTACAATGCCAAGATTCTTAGATGGTGAGCAGATCATGTAAACAATGGAGATATGGTAAAATACAAGGTCTCTTTTCAATGAGTCGGAATATAAAGGCATTAATTATGTGTCAGATTCATGTTATCTAAGGCCATACCGTGATTTTCCCTTTGATATCAAGTGAAATGGAATAGGAATTTCCTAAGGAATCGATGTCACCCGCAGGAGGAGGAATAATTAATCCATCATCTGATAAATTGGAAATGAAGAGTTTATACAACCGTTAGCAATCGAATAAGAGTAAATACATAACCATATTCATGTTAAAATAATACTAGGAGTGAAGGTAAAAACTTAATACCAGGTTCAATCGACTCGAGTATATCACAGCCTCTCAACCATGCAGTGAATCTTGGAGGAAGCTCGACGAAACTTGATTTTGGCAACGACCATGATTCTAGAAATGAAGCAATTCGTGGAGGTGGCTCAATAAAACTTGATTCGAGTGGATTCGGATTCCTAATTAACTTAGGTTGATGCTCGTGAGAATAACCAGAATGCTCGTTGTCCATTGAAGATAACGAATTTGGTGTTTGAGTGTCAACTTCATCCTATGGAACTGTAATTGTTTTTGACCTGTATGCATATTGATAATCGTATGAAAAAAATTGTCACTTAATGGGCAAAACAACAAATAGACAGATGTCAAAAGCAGATGAAAAGGGTAGACTAATGTCCTGACAAATTTGAAAAGGAACACATTTGGTGTAATTATGTTATTAAATATATTGAAAATAAGATTAAAATTATATGATGAATCTATTATGTTATATTAATGATTTATATGAGTAATGTTATGTTATATGATTTTATTGATGATTTATATGAGTAATGTTATGTATGATTAGTGCATATATATGAAATTGATTATTGTTTATACATTATCATTGAATAGTGCTATTTGATATATTATCTCTAAACGTATAAAAAGATGAAAAATATTTTTGAAATAAGTCTACACATGGGTAAAGGGTTATATGATAAGATGTGATATGAGTACCATGAGAGATAGGAGGTCTAGGTTGTTATTCATGACCACTATCTTTCTTTCAATTTAATGGGCTGAGAAATATATGTTTTAATGTTGTTCCCTAAAATTTAGACATTGATATGAGAGCAGGAATTATATATATATATATATATATATATATATATATATATATATATATATATATATATATATATATATATGAATGATATCTTAAGGAAAATAATAAAAGAAGAGATGAATTTCCAAAGGAAAAGAAAGAAACTATTTTTTGCATGCCCTTTCGTAGGAATGACCTTATAAGTGAATGGATACATGGAATAGAGAAAATTTGAAGTCAAAATTAGGCCTCAAAACAAAAATATGCTATCAACATGAACTTTAAAAGAACCAGAATGATTCAAGATAATGATTTCAACCATAAGGGTAAATCATTTTGAAAAAAAAAATTCTATTATATTTTTGATGTATCTCCTTATAAATATACTCAATTTTCAAGTTTGATCCCAAGATTGTGTATGCACTTGCATGGTGGGTGAACCAAATGATTTATAGGAGACACACAATATAAACGACATATGTGTACTCTTTTCATACAACCCATTGTAGTTCAGAGGAGTGTCTATTTGAGGGTTGGTAAGGTAGAAAACGAGTAAGTTATCTATCTGATTAACAATGATAAATTATAGATAAGACATGGATAAATATTAGAACTATAGAATCATCAAGATAAGATATTATATAGTATGTTTCATATAGGTATTTCAATTTGAATTTTATACAAATATTTGCATGTCTTTGGAAAATTTTGAATTGGCATTTTGTAACCACCCTCCTCCCACATTTACCCAAGCTAACTGGTCCACCGAGATAAACATGTGACGAAGATTTAGTATGATATGATTCAAATCCCTAAGTGCTTTTAACGAAGTGGAGCCGACGAACGAACACTTTGCAGACCTCCCTTTAGTGCTACAGGATCCCCAGGAGCTAATATACCACTTCAGGTGCCCAACCCCTGCATTAACCTAGCATATCAATGAATTAAACCCTTAGTCACTCCAATAATAAGGCTTGAATGCAACTGGAACCCTATAGTTGCTACCATAATGCCTACAAGGGAGAGAATGCAGTCTTTTTCAACCAATTTTGTGCTAGAGACTGCGAGATTTAAGCCACTTTTTCAGGGTTAGTCTCCAAAATACTGCTCGAAACTTGATGAGACTTTCCAAGACAATAAATGACACCAAGAAAAAGCCTCTAACATAAAAATTAATCAAGGACTTGACCTAACCAATCCCAACCATGACATTCATTTTTTCAAACATATCACAAATATGTAATCTATTGGTTTTAACAACAGATCTAAGCATAGGGGTCTCATACTTATTTGAGAATCATCAAGAAGGTATAATTCCCTCTCATAATAGCTGAAATAACATCTATTAGGTCATATGTTCAATAACCAGTCACATATTCATCAATCATATCAAGCGCCCTAAATAATATACATCATATAATTAACATATAACCAACATATAAACCACCAATAAGCAACATATAAACCATGGAAAATCAACCCTAATGTCGTCATCATAATCAATACATATGATCATAGAGCACAATAGAAAAAACTCTTATTAATATATGAAAGTTCCAACCAAGTCAAGGACTTCCACGTACCACCCAACCATAGACTAGGTTGAAAGAAATCTTTCTTTCAGCCAGTCGCCCTTGTGCCATATTCCAAGCATGAATGTGGGATTTCATGGAATAAACCAACCAAAACCAAACCAGGGCTTCTAGAGGCTAAACCACCTCAACCCTCCACCAATGATTCCACCTCATGTTCGGACATCACTGAACATCACCAAATGGGTCTCTACCCAAGCTTTCTAGGGCTCGGAACATTTGTTCCAACCAAGGCTCTAGGACTAGTAACTCAATGCGCATATGCTATAGGGCTCTAGATCGTTTGTCCAACCAAGGCTCCAGGACTAGTAACTCAACCCACCAAGGGCTCGAGAGCATTTTTCCAACCAAGCCTTCAGGACTAGTCACTCAAACCAAGTTGTTAGAGAGCTCTAGAGTGTTTTTCCAAATAAGGCTCCAAGAACTAATAATTCAACCCATAGCTAAAGGAACATGAGAACAAACCAAAAATAAAAGGAATAAACCCACAAAACCATGGCTATCTAGGAAATGGAAAGGCTAGGAAAAACCACTGTCAATTCAGCAAATCCTCCATGTTAATGACAGATCATGATCAAGAAACAACATGCAACTTCCATGCATGCCAAAACTAGAAATGAAACCATACATGCAACTTGATACTTGCAAAGAAATCTAGTTGTAGCTACTGATCCCGATGTCCCCTTGTGCTTTCTTGCTTCTCCTTTTCATTCTTACTCCAAATCCCAAGTATGCCACACTCGTCCAAGAGTGATCCAAGAATAATGTAAGTGCCCAAGAGTATGAGAGAGAGAGAATAGAATGAGATCCATAAGTGAACTAACAAAATTCTAAGAAAAATATTTCCAACTAATCCCGATAATCCTTTTTATCAACGAGGCCTCTATTTTCTTCAATTTCCATTATTTTCCTTCAATTTCTTCCTCACATGCAAACTGTGACCTTTCACCTTCATTTTCTCCTAATTACCATTATTTTCATAAATAAAATGCCAATTAATGCATCTTTCCTTTTCAAATTCCTTTGCCAATTTCCTTAGACATAATAAACAAAATTAACACCCACTAGGATGTTTTTTCCAACATTTAGCTTGGAATTCATGTCCCATGTCCTTTCTCTTATATTTTTTTACATTATTTTTTTACCACGATTGTTACGCATTTGAAGTTTGAAATTTCTAAAATATCTAAGGTAACTAACATGTGCTTTAAGAGTTGAATTCCAATATGCAGCGATGCAATAAAATCAACAACATGAGGAACACAATGTTCCCTATGAAGCTGGTCAAACACTAGAGGAATATGATGTGCCTTATCAAGTTGAAAAACCACTAGAATAATGGGTTGTGCCTTCTTTAATGTATAGGATAACATAGAGTTGTAGTGGTTTTGAAAGGGGTGGAAGGTTTATAGAAAATTTGGATGAAAGTACAAGAGAGGACCTAGGGGAGCCTATCTCTGATTGCATTTTTAGAAAACATGATAGTAACATCATTCAACAATATTTTGAGAAACATTCAGTTGTTACACAATATTAAGATATTGCATGGGTTGATTAAACATAAGAAACTAAAACATGCCACAAAGATTTTGGGTATCCAAGATGCTAAAAGGAAGAAGACACATGTGAATGTCACTGAAAATATATCAAAGGAATTATATAAGTTTAGAAAACCAATAAAACCCAATGTTAGAGCTACTCATAGAGAAATTACAACTACTATTGTTGCACCAAGTACATCAAGATAACAAGCATTGGAAACAATGTCGAAAATGCTCCATGTCTCATGAAAAACATTGCACAAGCATACAAAATTTTATGTCTAAGTAAATGAAAATGATGAAGCTACTTGTTGGGATCTTATCACTAGACAACCTTACCGATATAGGATTAGAACATGAATCATACCACTTGTGGTATAGTTTTGGGAGAGTCATTCTCATTCTATACCAAATAGAAATCATGACCTGCGACATCGCCTATCTAAAGGTGAGTATGTAGATAACGCTAAGAACATTGTAGAAATGAAAGAAGTTGCAATGTTGGAGGAATTTCAGGAAAGAAATACCCATGTCAAGATATCCATAAGCATGTTTCAAAAATTCCAACTATGGTTTATTAGACCTAATACAATTTGTGACATGTGTTGTTGTCGATATCACATTGAATCCCAATTGCATTATGACATGTTTCGAGGATTTTGGAAGAAGAGCTGGAATAATGACCATCCTCCTCCCACTGTACGCAATTTTGTTTCATCAATATTGTGCAGAATCGAGCCAAAAAATTGTTTTACAAGATAATATGTATAGGTGGAAGAAGATGCACTAAATTTGGTGATTTGGCATTGTTCCATAGGAACTTTCCTATTGATCCCAACTAGTCTAGGATGTTAGATCATGGTCACATGGAAGAAATATGAGTATGTCATGGTAAGTCAACCATGTTCTTCAATTTTAGCACCTAGGATGATCAACTATGTTGATGATGAGATTCCTATCTCAGAATTCATGGGGAAGTTTTAGAACCAGATCTATTAATATGTCAAATAATTGCACAAGTCTAGGTGGAAAGATTATGGATTTAAGAATTCTCGGAATTATTCCAACCAATCACAATCTTATCAGTGGTATAATTTTCCAATAATTACACATTTTTTACTCATACAAATATATAGAGTGATTACAATCACTCGGACCATGTGTCCATATTCATACATATTTTGTACAAACATGCACAATTGACTATTGATGGTAGGGATAACACTAACGAGTCATGTGATGTGATTAATAAATATCACTTCTACATTAGCAATGATCATGAGCATGAAACATTGTTTGTGCAATAATTCTTTGGCCTTATTTATGAATCATTAAAAAATAATTGGATTTGGTCAGATGGTTGTGCAAGTAGTTCAAGTAATCACACATTTTTATTGGTTGAGTCAGCTACACACGGAGACAACAATTCAAATTACTTGGATATTTTTTGAAATGGGGCATGGAAAGGGTGATCATGATGGTGCAAGTGTTTGTGTGAAATGATCACTTAGGAGATACCAAATGAGCCATGATGCAGATCAACTCAAATCATCACTAGAGGTGGTCAACTAGTGATGAAAAAATTAGGCCTATGTGTAGGTTCTTCTGGAATGTTGAACTTGGTGATGTGAATAGACCCTTTCCTTGTTATTGTAATATCATAGGAGGAACAAGGGAATTACACACATTGCAAAGTAAATACATGGGGGAAATGTTTGTCACCAAGAAAATACAATTCACATGTTTTTGTGAGTTTTGCATTGGTGCAGATGGATGTATGCTTAATAAATGTGAAAAACATGAGTATGTCAAAGGACAGAAATATGTCCCTCTTAATCTGAAGGGACCTCAACCAATTCCGGCATGGCAAGAGATGCATTCTGAATAGGTTTTTGTTTCACTTGATCATGATTGAATCTTTGATGTTGTAACGGGAAGTAAGTGGCATCCATCATTAACGATTTCATCTATAAATTGAAATCACAAATGTATAACCAATTAATATTTTGTAATTTGGTTGCAAGTGATGTCTTTTTTGTCACTGCCCCCTATTAAATGAAGAGAACATGGCTTATTATTTGATGTGATGCATATAGGTAAAAACAGGTTGGTGCGAATGTATGAAGATATATGGTTCAAATACAAAATTGGTGACATGGTTATGATGCGTCATGTTTTTGAAAAGGTAAAAAAATGGGGTGGTCACATTATTTATAGAGATTTTATGCCTAAATATATATCTTGCCAATATATTCATCAAGTCATAGCAGCTCATATCAGTCTCATAGAGATCAAATTGAAGGAAGGTAAATAAAGGAGATGGAGGATGGAAAAATATGGCCATGAACGTATTATGGAGACTTGCATTCATATCACCCATTGGCTAGATGAGTAGATGATGCAAATGGAAAGCCCCATAGCCGAGTCTAGAATATTCAAGTTTAATCTAATCTAGAACAAGAGATACACATACGAATTTTGTAATTTAGAAATGTTAAGGGTGACATAAGAATAAATAGAATTTGTTGTTTACAATTAGATATATCTTGCAAATTTCTCTCTCCATTGATATACATTTATTTATTTTTAGTGTACTCTCATTTCTCAATATATTTGACACTAATTTAAAGAAATATAAATATATGATAAGGGTGTAGAGAAAATTATAAATAAATGGACGATATTATCGAAGAAACTAATTTGTTTATTTTCTTAATCCTACAAAATAATTTACAAATAAATAATTATTAGAGCCATTCAAATGTTGGTTTAATCATTTGGATTTCCAAGGAAAACAATTTATACATTTTTTCATTAAATGGTATGCCATTTATGTCCTTAATTTATATGTTTCATTTTATTATACTTTGGTTATATTTATTTCCATAGATATCTTAGACAAATATAGATTATCTATCTATATAAGAAATTTAAGAATTTTAATTAATTTTTTTATTTATTAAAATAAAATTTATCATTTTTAGTAAATAATTTTTTATGAATTAGTTGCATTAAGGATGAGAAGTATCATGGTTATTTTTGAAGGAAAAGAGTGAAATTCCTTTGTCTATAGTATGAGGAGCAAAACTAATAACCAATTCATTTTGTTTTCTAGAGTGGGGCTTATTGATGTAAGGCTATGTATATATTATTGAGTATTCTAAAATCATAATTAAATTTTTGAAAATAAGGTTATGGGAAAAATTAAAGCATTATTTCAAAAATCACTCTTTAAATTAGTAAAGAGGTGGAGTGTTTAGAGAGTTTTAAGATTATTCTCCTTTTGGTTCCTTGTTCTAGGTCCCTAATCATTATGTACATCTAAGTATGTAATCTCTATCATAAGCATTATGCACTTAATTATGTGTAATTTTGACCATTATATAATGGTTGTGATCAATATACTATTTAAGGTACATCATTAACTAAATATGTTTTATTATAAAAAGGAAAATTTACATAATAATTAGGTTTTAGAAGAAATTGTTCTGAATAAATGATACATACATATTCAAACTAAAGTTGTGATATTTAAAATTTAACACTTTGATTTGGAATAATTAATTATGGTTATGATTAATCAAGCTTGTGTTCCAATGAAATTGTTATACACTTTCTAAAAATACCCATCTTGTTGCTATGTCTTTTAGCTAGAAACTTGGAAATACAATATTCATTCCTTTTCTACCATATTCTAAATACATCTCCATCTAAAAAAGTCAATGGATAGGAAATATATTTTAAAATCATTTTTTGATGATGTTATTTCCATCTTTCAATAAAAATTTCATATTTCATGATAAATATTCAATGCATTAGAAGGGTTTCCAATGTGACTATTTAGATTCAAGGAGAGATAATTAGTCCATATCCATATAATTGCCATCAAAGCAAGGGTTTTAAGTACTTTCACTAATGTTATTTGTTTATGGTAGGGTGTCTTATCTAGTTTTATTAGTCTTAATTACGCCGTAAGGCGTATTTATTTGAAAACAACTTTGCTACTTGCCTATGTGTACTATTGGTGATCGTCCGATGTCTTGTTAGACAATTGAAGAAAGGTAAGCCATAGATATAAAACAGTTAAACCTTAATATGGAATTTTGAACATTAATCCGTCACTCATTAGCTGCTGAGCCGCATCTGCTGCAGAGAAGGGGCAGCTGGAAGAACAGAGCCGCATTTGCTGCAGAGAAGGGGCAGCTGGAAGAATGAGGATGGAGAGATGTAGCCGCAGTTGGAAGAACCAGCAACATTAGTAGTTATTAGTTTGTTCTGGTAGTTTTGAGATTGTCTTTTAAATGTCTTTTGTTTATTCATTCTTATCTATCTCATTTCCTGTTGTCTGTTACAGTGAAGAACTGAACTGAAGAAACTTGCATTTGAGTGAGTGCTGCCGCGTTGCTGCGTTGTTGTCTGGTATTTGCTGCTCACCGGTGTTAGGTATGGTGTTCATAACCCCTGTATTCCCGCTTTAAAGAGTTCTGTTACACTTCCCCTCTCTCCTGTTTACTGGTTTTGCGTGCATATTCATCGGACTCTCTGTCCATTAATGGATTATTTTCATTCATGTAATCGTATTGAACTTGGTCTGCACCCAGTTAAAAAGGGTAACAAATTTAAATCGTCTTCCTTAATTCTTTTATTCTTCCCCCCTTTTCTTCCCCGGGTATTGTTTAACCTTGTGAGGTTTTTGTTGCTTGATCTTAACCCTCTGCCAATTACAGGCAATGCCCAGTCGAATGTGAATGCAGATTAAAATTCAGATATTGAACTTTTAGTTTTTGTCTACATATCTGCATGTATGAAAATGATACAGAATTGTTAATTTTTCTTCCTGGGTTTGGTTAATCCTCCTAGAGTTTTAATGGGTCAACGACTTAATGTTATATGGGTACTATGGATTCAATACGTGAAATGGTATAATATTTCCATATTGGACAATGTGAATGCAGATTAAAATTCAGATATTGAACTTTTAGTTTTTGTCTGCATATCTGCATGTATGAAAATGATACACAATTGTTAATTTTTCTTCCTGGGTTTGGTTAATCGTCATGGAGTTTTTGTAGCATGATCCATTTCATTTTCTAAGCTCTTTGCCAGATATGGTTATTAGCCAGTATAATTGAACATATGTTGTTGACCTTGGGTTTATTAATTCTGATAAGCCATGATTGGTTACTGGTTAGTAGAATCCCTCAATCCTGGAGTGGAACCCCTGAAGATTGAATAAGTAAGTCAATCCTGCAGGTTATCGTCAATGGGGATTATCCTCATATTGGGTCAGTGGAACCCCTGCAGATTGAGTATGTAGCTCAATCCTGGAGATCTACAAAATGATTTAGAGAGGTCAAGGAATGCATTAGAATGGGTTAATATATTTGTTATCGGACTCTCTGTCCATTGATGGATTATTTTCATTCATGTAACCCTATTGAACTTGGCCTGCACCCAGTTACAGGCAATGCCCAGTCGAATGTGAATGCAGATTAAAATTCAGATATTGAACTTTTAGCTTTTGTCTGCATATCTGCATGTATGAAAATGATACACAATTGTTAATTTTTCTTGCTGGGTTTGGTTAATCCTCGTGGAGGTTTTGTAGCATGATCCGTTTCATTTTCTAAGCTCTTTGCCAGATATGGTTATTAGCCAGTATAATTGAACATATGTTGTTGACCTTGGGTTTATTAATTCTGATAAGCCATGATTGGTTACTGGTTAGTAGAATCCCTCAATCCTGGAGTGGAACCCCTGAAGATTGAATAAGTAAGTCAATCCTGCAGGTTATCGTCAATGGGGATTATCCTCATATTGGGTCAGTGGAACCCCTGCAGATTGAGTATGTAGCTCAATCCTGGAGATCTAATCCTGGCAAGTCTGGTCAAAATTCCAATTTTATATATGGACATGATAATTCGTATCACATTTCAATATTACATGAATTGATGAGAAAACATCAAAATCATACATTTTTATAATGTCAAAGACCTAAATCTGCAGGGGACTTCATTCTCGTCTGCATTAATATCTAAGCTCATGACCTAAAAATAAATATATAATTCTTTACTGGTCATGGTAGAATGTTCTTGTTCTGAGTGAGCTTATGAAACATCTATAGGTTTATTATTGGTTGCACAACTATTCAGTGGTCATCCTTGTGCACATTTTACCCTACTACATCATGATCTTGTAGTAAAAGTGTAATGTCAATATGACTCCATGTGGTCGTTAAACAAGATGTGGTCCGTGACACTCAGGGATTTCAAACTTTCAAATAATGGCTTTAATTAAAAATGTGTTTCAATTAAACTCAATAGCCCACCCCCTCAAATAAGTCTTTAATTCTCAAAGATGGTTTGTGTCCATGATTCTCCTACAAAACGTCATAGAACACTAATATCATACTACAACAACAACAAGCCCTAATTTGACCATGTATAATCAGGCAAGAGGATTTGTCCAAAATTGTCCACAAGAAAAACTAGTACAAGCTATATGTCACAAAAATAATGCATAAATGGGTCCATGTCTTACTAGATTTCAACCTATGGATTCATTATATGAATGTATTACAACAAGCCTGTATTTCATAAAAAGCATGCATTAATGGGTCAACGGCTTAATGTTATATGGGTACTATGGGTCGAATGTGAATGAAGATTAAGATTCAGGTATTGAACTTTTAGTTTTTTTCTGCATATCTGCATGTATGAAAATGATACACAATTGTTAATTTTTCTTGCTGGGTTTGGTTAATCCTCGTGGAGGTCTTGTAGCATGCCGTTTCATTTTCTAAGCTCTTTGCCAGATATGGTTATTAGCCAGTATAATTGAACATATGTTGTTGACCTTGGGTTTATTAATTCTGATAAGCCATGATTGGTTACTGGTTAGTAGAATCCCTCAATCCTGGAGTGGAACCCCTGAAGATTGAATAAGTAAGTCAATCCTGCAGGTTATCGTCAATGGGGATCATCCTCATATTGGGTCAGTGGAACCCCTGCAGATTGAGTATGTAGCTCAATCCTGGAGATCTAATCCTGGCAAGTCTGGTCAAAATTCCAATTTTATATATGGACATGATAATTCGTATCACATTTCAATATTACATGAATTGATGAGAAAACATCAAAATCATACATTTTTATAATGTCAAAGACCTAAATCTGCAGGGGACTTCATTCTCGTCTGCATTAATATCTAAGCTCATGACCTAAAAATAAATATATAATTCTTTACTGGTCATGGTAGAATGTTCTTGTTCTGAGTGAGCTTATGAAACATCTATAGGTTTATTATTGGTTGCACAACTATTCAGTGGTCATCCTTGTGCACATTTTACCCTACTACATCATGATCTTGTAGTAAAAGTGTAATGCCAGTCATGTCTCCATGTGGGCTCACGCAGAAAACAAGATGTGGTCTGGGACACTAAGGATTTCCAAACTTCTTCTCAAATAAATTGGGCTTTAATTGCAATGTGTTACCAATTAAACTCAATAGCCCACCCCCCAGCAAGTCTTTTAATTTCAGTATTGTTTGTGTCCATGATCTTCCTACAAAACGTACTAGAACACGATGAGTCATACTACAACAACAACAAGCCTGAATCTGACCATGTATAACTTGTGCAGAGGATTTATCCAAAATTGTCCACAACAATTGTCCAAAATTGTCCACAGGAAAATTGTCCACAAGGCCATATGTCATAAAAAACATGCATAAATGGGTCCATGTCTTAACAGTTTATATCGATGTATGGATTCATTATATGAATGTATTACAACAAGCCTGTATTTCATAAAAAGCATGCATTAATGGGTCAACGGCTTAATGTTATATGGGTACTATGGATTCAGTACGTGAAATGGTATAATATTGCCATATTGGACAATGTAAATGCAGATTAAAATTCAGATATTGAACTTTTAGTTTTTGTCTGCATATCTGCATGTATGAAAATGATACACAATTGTTAATTTTTCTTCCTGGGTTTGGTTAATCGTCGTGGATTTTTTGTAGCATGATCCGTTTCATTTTCTAAGCTCTTTGCCAGATATGGTTATTAGCTAGTATAATTGAACATATGTTGTTGACCTTGGGTTTATTAATTCTGATAAGCCATGATTGGTTACTGTTTAGTAGAATCCCTCAATCCTCGAGTGGAACCCCTGAAGATTGAATAAGTAAGTCAATCCTGCAGGTTATCGTCAATGGGGATTATCCTCATATTGGGTCAGTGGAACCCCTGCAGATTGAGTATGTAGCTCAATCCTGGAGATCTACAAAATGATTTAAAGAGGTCAAGGAATGCATTAGAATGGGTTAATATGTTTGTTATCGGACTCTCTGTCCATTGATAGATTATTTTCATTCCTGTAACCCTATTGAACTTGGACTGCACCCAGTTACAGGCAATGCCCAGTCGAATGTGAATGCAGATTAAAATTCAGATATTGAACTTTTAGTTTTTGTCTGCATATATGCATGTATGAAAATGATACACAATTGTTAATTTTTCTTGTTGGGTTTGGTTAATCCTCGTGGAGGTTTTGTAGCATGATCCGTTTCATTTTCTAAGCTCTTTGCCAGATATGGTTATTAGCCAGTATAATTGAACATATGTTGTTGACCTTGGGTTTATTAATTTTGATAAGCCATGATTGGTCACTAGTTAGTAGAATCCCTCAATCCTGGAGTGGAACCCCTGAAGATTGAATAAGTAAGTCAATCCTGCAGGTTATCGTCAATAGGGATTATCCTCATATTGGGTCAGTGGAACCCCTGCAGATTGAGTATGTAGCTCAATCTTGGAGATCTAATCCTGGCAAGTCTGGTCAAAATTCCAATTTTATATATGGACATGATAATTCGTATCACATTTCAATATTACATGAATTGATGAGAAAACATCAAAATCATACATTTTTATAATTTCAAAGACCTAAATCTGCAGGGGACTTCATTCTCGTCTGCATTAATATCTAAGCTCATGACCTAAAAAGAAATATATAATTCCGTACTGGTCATGGTAGAATGTTCTTGTTCTGAGTGAGCTTATGAAACATCCTCTAGGTTTTTTATTGGTTGCATAACTATTCAGTGGTCATCCTTGTGCACATTTTACCCTACTACATCATGATCTTGTAGTAATAGTGTAATGCCAGTCATGTCTCCATGTGGGCTCACGTAGAAAACAAGATGTGGTCTAGGACACTAAGGATTTCCAAACTTCTTCTCAAATAAATTGGGCTTTAATTGCAATGTGTTACCAATTAAACTCAATAGCCCACCCCCCAGAAAGTCTTTTAATTTCAGTATTGTTTGTGTCCATGATCTTCCTACAAAACGTACTAGAACACGATGAGTCATACTACAACAAAAACAAGCCTGAATTTGAACATGTATAACTTGTGCAGAGGATTTGTCCAAAATTATCCACAGCAATTGTCCAAAATCGTCCACAGGAAAATTGTCCACAAGGCCATATGTCATAAAAAACATGCATAAATGGGTCCATGTCTTAACAGTTTATATCGATGTATGGATTCATTATATGAATGTATTACAACAAGCCTGTATTTCATAAAAAGCATGCATTAATGGGTCAACGGCTTAATGTTATATGGGTACTATGGGTCGAATGTGAATGCAGATTAAAATTCAGGGAGTATTGAACTTTGGGTTTTGTCCGTATATCTCGCATGTATGAAAATGATACACAATTGTTAATTTTTCTTCGGCTTTGGTTAATCCTCATGGAGGTTTTGTAGCATGATCCGTTTCATTTTCTAAGTCCTTGTAAAATATGGTTATTAGCGAGTATTCTTGAACATATGTTGTTGACCTTGGGTTTGTTAATTCTTATGTCTGCCATTCTTGTCATCGGTTAGTAGAACTTCAATCCCGGAGTAGAGCCCCGAAGATTGAATAAGTCAATCCCGAGTTATCGTCAATGGGTATTATCCTCATATTGGGTCAAGAACCCCGTGCATTGAGGTATAGCTCAATCCTGGAGATCTAATCCTGGCAAGTCTGGTCAAAATTCCAATTTTATATATGGACATGATAGTTGGTATGACATTTCAATATTACATGAATTGATGAGAAAACATCAAAATCATACATTTTTATAATGTCAAAGACCTAAATCTGCAGGGGACTTCATTCTTGTCTGCATTAATATCTAAGCTCATGACCTAAAAAGAAATATATAATTCCGTACTGGTCATGGTAGAATGTTCTTGTTCTGAGTGAGCTTATGAAACATCTCTAGGTTTTTTATTGGTTGCATAACTATTCAGTGGTCATCCTTGTGCACATTTTACCCTACTACATCATGATCTTGTAGTAATAGTGTAATGCCAGTCATGTCTCCATGTGGGCTCACGTAGAAAACAAGATGTGGTCTAGGACACTAAGGATTTCCAAACTTCTTCTCAAATAAATTGGGCTTTAATTGCAATGTGTTACCAATTAAACTCAATAGCCCACCCCCCAGAAAGTCTTTTAATTTCAGTATTGTTTGTGTCCATGATCTTCCTACAAAACGTACTAGAACACGATGAGTCATACTACAACAAAAACAAGCCTGAATTTGAACATGTATAACTTGTGCAGAGGATTTGTCCAAAATTATCCACAGCAATTGTCCAAAATCGTCCACAGGAAAATTGTCCACAAGGCCATATGTCATAAAAAACATGCATAAATGGGTCCATGTCTTAACAGTTTATATCGATGTATGGATTCATTATATGAATGTATTACAACAAGCCTGTATTTCATAAAAAGCATGCATTAATGGGTCAACGGCTTAATGTTATATTGGTACTATGGATTCAGTACATGAAATGGTATAATATTTCCATATCGACAATGTGAATGCAGATTAAAATTCGTATATTGAACTTTTAGTTTTTGTCTCCATATCTCGCATGTATGAAAATGATACAAAATTGTTAATTTTTCTTCCGGCTTTGGTTAATCGTCGGGAGTTTTTGTAGCATGATCCGTTTCATTTTCTAAGCTCTTTGCCGTATATGGTTATTAGCCAAGATAATTGAATATATGTTGTTGACCTTGGGTTTATTAATTCCGATAAGCCATGATTGGTTACTTGTTAGTAGAATCCCTCAATCCCTGAGTGGAACCCTTCGAAGATTGAATAAGTATTTCAATTCCGCAGTTATCGTCAATGGGGATTATCCTCATATTGGGTCAGTGGAACCCCTGCAGATTGAGTATGTAGCTCAATCCTGGAGATCTACAAAACGATTTAGAGAGGTCAAGGAATGCATTAGAATGGGTTAATATGTTTGTTATCAGACTCTCTGTCCATTGATGGATTATTTTCATTCATGTAACCCTATTGAACTTGGTCTGCACCCAGTTACAGGCAATGCCCAGTCGAATGTGAATGCAGATTAAAATTCAGATATTGAACTTTTAGTTTTTTTCTGCATATCTGCATGTATGAAAATGATACACAATTGTTAATTTTTCTTCTTGGGTTTGGTTAATCCTCGTGGAGTTTTTGTAGCATGATCCGTTTCATTTTCTAAGCTCTTTGCTAGATATGGTTATTAGCCATTATAATTGAACATATGTTGTTGAACTTTGGTTTATTAATTCTGATAAGCCATGATTGGTTACTGGTTAGTAGAATCCCTCAATCCTGGAGTGGAACCCCTGAAGATTCAATAAGTAAGTCAATCCTGCAGGTTATCGTCAATGGGGATTATCCTCATATTGGTCGGGTTGAAACCCCCGCAGCATTGAGTATGTAGCTCAATCCTCGGGAGATCTAATCCTGGCAAGTCTGGTCAAAATTCCAATTTTATATATGGACATGATAATTCGTATCACATTTCAATATTACATGAATTGATGAGAAAACATCAAAATCATACATTTTTATAATGTCAAAGACCTAAATCTGCAGGGGACTTCATTCTCGTTTGCATTAATATCTAAGCTCATGACCTAAAAAGAAATATATAATTCCGTACTGGTCATGGTAGAATGTTCTTGTTCTGAGTGAGCTTATGAAACATCTCTAGGTTTATTATTGGTTGCACAACTATTCAGTGGTCTCATTATACATTGGTTAAATTATACATAATTTTTCAAGTGAAAAATGTGTTTCAGTAGCTGCAAATTGTATGGTATAGAAGGGTTTTAATTGTGGGAATTCCAAGTATTTGTTATGCTACAAATTGTATGACTCGACATGCTAGAAATTGTATGGGGTTTTTGCCAACTTCATCTGTTTTTTATCTTTATTGTTCTAAGACACAGTATTATGTTATTTTCTTATGGAAACAAACATTATCATCTCATTCTATATTGAAACATTTTATGTTTTTCATTTCAGCATATTGAACAATTTCATATTTCTTTCATGAAGGTGTTGATATTACTAAAAGAGCTCCCATATGCATTGAAAATTCAAAATTGAACTATATTATTTAAGAACATCATACTATTTTCTAACTAATAAAAGATTTAGTTTGTGACTATCATATTATTTCTGGAAAAACATCATAGATTTTTTTTTCCTACAAGAAAAACTACAAATAATAGTAAAAACCATATGATGACTCTAGAAACAAGCTAACCTAAAGTTATGTTGTATCTATCTATCATAGATTTTTTTTCTGGAAAATCATATTGTTATGTTACAAATTGTATGGGGCGACATACTAGAAATTGTACAGGGTTTTTGCCAATTTTACTTGTTTTTAATCTTCATTGTTCTAAGACATAGTATTATGTTATTTTATTATGCAAATAAACATGATTATTTCATTTAGTATTGAAGTATTTTATGTTTTTGATTTGAGCATATTGAAGAATTTGATATTTCTATTTTGAAGGTATTGATATTACTAACACCTTCAAGTAAAAGATTTTCTAAAGATTTAGTTTGTGACTCTTTCATATTATTGAAAAAAATTAGTATTTGTAATTAAATTAAAATGATAATCATAAATAAAATGAAGAAATATTATTTTCCTATGTATTGTACAACATTCTTTCTAACACCATCAACATTTTTATGATTTAGTTTTTTATATTCAACATAATCATTAGTTTTAACTTAACTAATATTTATATACAAATTATCCCTAATTTTTATATATTAAAATTTAGATTAATTTAGAAAACTAACTTTGGAAGCAATAACTATAGCTTCATCCATGATTTTCATGAAAAACATTAGTTTTACATATACGCATATTTTTTTCAATCATACACATTATTAATTTTTAACTTACATCTACCTAATAATGGTCCACTTCGGCTCTCTTTAACTTCTAATGTAGTTCTATAGGATTCGTAATTATATATCTAACTGAAAACGACATATAAACAAGTTTAATTATTCTTTTATCTTCGTTTTCAGAAAATGGCAACAAATCTTACTGAAAATGCTATTTCCTCCATGCTCTCGGGGAAAAGTGATATTCAACCATTTTTACAAATCGTTGAACTTGAACGTATTACATCAATGCAAAGTTCAACAGTACGATTCCGCACCGCCATCTCTGATGGCACACATATGAAGCACCTTATGCTTCCAATAACTTACAATGACCTCGTTGAAAGAAGCTTGCTTCAGAAAGGTTCAATTATACATGTTAAAAATTGGACTACATCAACTATTGGTCCATCAATGTAAGTTTGTTACAAAATTCTTATTTAACCTTTACATATTTCCTTCATATCACTTTTCACTCTAACAATTCCTCTTATTACTATCATTTACCATGTATGTCTATAATGCTACTAGACTTTGAAATTTGTACGACATCTGCACCTTTATTTGGTATTCCAAAGAATCTGAGCATCCCGATCACTTCTCAAGAAGAAGATCCATCGTCATCGAAACAACAACCTTCTTCGAAAAGGCACTGCACTATTTCAGACATTCCTACTACATCCATTACACCAGTCCAAATTCCAATCAAAGAAATAAACCCTTACCATTCAAACTGGTGCATAAAAGGATATGTTGAAAGAAAGACACCTCTTCGACAATTTCAAAATCAATATGGTCCTGGTAAAGTGTTTGGCTTCGACCTCTACGATGCAGAAGGTGGGGAAATACACATTACATGTTTCAACAAGGTTGCCGATTCTTTCTTTAATAAAATCCAAGTTGGAAATATGTACATTGTCTCAAAAGGCAATGTGAAAATGGCTAATAAACAATACAACCACTTAAACAATAAGTGGCAAATTTTGTTAAATGCTACATCTACCGTTGATCATGTTGCCAATGAAAGAAGATCCAACCCAACGGTGCATTTCAATATAAAATCAATTAATGATATCAGAACAACAAACGTCAACTCCATTGTTGATGTTGTTGGTATTGTTAGTAGCATTTCCAATCCATGCACCATACATAGAAAAGACAGCTCAGAAGTTACGAAACAAACAGTAAATCTTGAAGACATGTCTGGATATAACATGGATGCAATCTTTTGGGGAGATAATTTTGATGGAGTATCAAAAGAAATTTCCAACTTATGTGCTACAGGAAATAATCCCATCATAGCAATCAAGTCCGCACGTGTTGCTAAATTTAATGGGAAAAATGTCGGTACTACAACAAGATCAATTATTCTTGTAGATCCTGACATTGAAGAGGCTAATGTCCTAAAGTCATGGTTTAGAAAAGGAGGTTCCACTACAATTTCTACACCACTGACAAAAAAATATTCACCCTATTTTGGCCATCAACCCAAGAAAATAACGATTGCGGATATTTACACTATCATCCCCTCAGATATAGCTGCATTCTACCAAGTCAAGGGGACAATAAAAAAAGTATACATGGACAATTTGTACTACCTATCATGCCCATCTATTGTTGATAAGAAAAAATGCATGAAGAAACTTATTCCAAAGAATGCAAAGACATGGTATTGCCCTAAATGCACCACCGAAGTAACTGACTGTGATTACAGATACTTACTAAAGATAGATGTACAAGATCACACTGGCCAGTTGCTTTCAACAGTTGCTTTTGAAGATGCAGCGTCTACAATTCTTGGAGTTAATGCAAAGGACTTCTATTTGTTATTCGAGGATCCTGATGTAATAAAGGAAATTATCTCCAAAGCACTGTGGATAGACCACATCTTCACACTATTAGTGAAGACATAAACATTTAGAGACATACCACACTTGAAATGTGTTATCATCAAAGCAGAGAGCTTGCAATTCTCAACAGAATGCAACAACATCCTTCAAGCAATCAATAAAATCTCAATATCACAGATAAATATGATTACAAGTACTATTGCCTTATTTATAATTTGTATTATCTTATTTTAAAAATACGTTTATAAACAATATTCTATCATATGCCTTTCCAAACATATCTCTTACTCTTTACTCATATATCTTCCAACAAAACATCTAATTGTATATAATTTCATTCAAGGTAATTCACAATACTTTAACTTTTTCCGTATTAACAAATCAACCAACTTTACACATTACATATCCAATTACATTCTTATACATCATTAAAATACTTAAATATAATCTCAAACATATTGATATCAACTCATTACACGTCTTATTATCTCACTCTACAACTACAAATTACTAAAACTTCATTTCAAACACATTGTTCTAATAATTTATTAACAAAGATAAAATGTAAACTTCACTTTCTTTTTTCCCCTTCGATAAAATAACATGGTTGTTGTCTTCCCAACTAACATTGTCACTCCATCTCTCTTTCCTGTAGGTGCATTAACTTATCGGAATGTCTACTACTCCTAATGATGAACGTGCACGAAGATACTATGCAGCAAATAAAGAACAAATAAATGCACGTCGATGTGCAGCTTATCATGCTAAAAAATCCCTCAGAGATTCTGAAACAAACAAAAGGCAAAAGATAAGTCAAAATTTTTCATCAACAACATACGATGGGAATTCACATTTACCATAAAACGGTTCTCACTCCGAAACCACTCTACCAAATTCATCCAAACCTCATTCGCCACCAGCCTCCATTCCAAATGCTTTCAACAGCGCTCCTGATAATCATACTCAAACAAATTCATCCATACCTCATTCAACTCCTCCATCCATTATAGATGCTTTCAACAACATTCACACTAATGATGCACAACGTGAATTCCGTGCAAGAATTGATAGTCTTGCACCTAAATCACCATGCTCCATTTGTCTTGAATCCTATCCTGGAATCCATATCCGCATGTCGAACCAAATCTATTGTTGCTACAGATGCATGGATGAAAAAAAAATTCACCGTTTCTCATTAGCAAACAAAATGGACCCTGGTCCTCAACCACCTGTCCTGGCTGCTCTTTCACAAATAGAAGAAATGCTTATTGCTAGGGTTAACCCTATCCTCCAAGTAACACATGCATGTGGTGGCCAGTTTAAATACACTGGCCACACAATTTGCTTTCCGCAAGACATTACAGAGATAGCATGCATGTTGCCACGACGTGTTGAAGACTTGGATATTTTAATCGTTACTTGTCAAAGTAATGACCGTCAAGCTTATGACTCCATTGTAAGTAGACATCGAGTTCTCGCCACATTAGAATACAAATTGAGAAATGATCCTTACTATAGAAATTCTTGCATTGATAACAATGCACTATCATCCTTACCAGAACTCCCAACCGATATCTCCTCATCCCTTCATCATTCCAATACCACAGCTCCAACTTCCCAGCTGTCAATCGACACACCAATTTGCTTGATTGAAGATTCCATAGACCAATACCCACACCATACATCATCATTCATTCCCACTATACCTAATAGAAATACAGAAATCCAAGAAATACGGCATTATTTACATTCATACAACCACCATTCTCCTACTACAATCCAATGGCCACCAATAAGCTTATCCCCAATCAATGAATACAACACAGAAGGTCTACTCTCTATGGCTTTCCCAACGCTATTCCCAACAGGAGCTGCACTACCTAATTAGCCAAGAATAAAGACAGTGCAATTACATGAATACACACTTCATCTTCTGTATTACCACGATAACAGATTCGGCAAGCACCCTCGCTTCCGGTACTACATTTACAATCTAATGATGCGTCATCGCAGTCAAGCAACAACATCCTTCTTTGTAAAAAAAAACATTGGAGATGGATTCCCAACATCAATCCAAGAATTGAACATCCGATTACAACAATTTCCAGACGGCAAATTGGCAGAACAAGTGATGCGCTTCGGTAGCTCTCTACGTGGCACAAGATCTTTTTGGCACAAAGCTAAAAATGAACTAACAGACATGATATCTCAACTCGGTTGCCCAACGTTCTTCTTCACATTAAGTGCAGCTGATACAAAATGGCCTGATCTTCATGCAATCATGCCAGGAATTCCACCTCCTGATGTTGCAATACAACACAAATGGAGAAATGATAACATTATCTCTAACCCCCACTTAACATCTCTATATATACACCACAGATTCACAATATTTCGTGAAGTTATATTGGAGAAACACTTGCAAACAAAAGACTACTGGTACAGGTATCTACTCTACCACATTACTTTCATAATTCTCTATACATCAAGCTCCTTCTATTTCAAAATTTTCTAAAAAAAAAAACATCCTTCGCAGGTATGAATGGCAACATAGAGGATCTGCGCACATCCATGGCTTCCTCTAGATACAAAATGCACCTGATATGGAGACTCTTAATTGGGAAAACATAGAAGCAGTTGATCGTGCTAAGCAATTCTTTGACAAATACATATCAGCTTGGAACCCTCGGCTTTCTACAACTTCTAGCCAATCAATTTCTCAAAGAAATGTAGAAGACCCTTGCTTATTGTCTACGTCAGATATTCTTAGAAACAATCCTTTCAATGATTATGTCCAACTTATCAATTCCATTGAAAGGCACACAAAATGCACTGAAAACACATGCCTTGGGAAAAAAGGCTCGTCATTCGAATGTCGATATAAAGCACCTTGGGAATTACATGCACATTCCTCCTTGTTCATTGACTCCAATGGCCAAAAAACATAAACTCTCGCTCGCAATGATGATCGACTAAATACCCATAACCCTACCATCCTATCTATTTGGCGTGTGAACATTGATTGCCAACCAGTACTCTCAATCCATGCTGTTCAGAAATATATTGCGAAATATGCATCCAAAGCAGAAAAGAAATCTGAAACATTCCATGACATGCTACGTAGAATCGTACTCGCTTCACCCATTGTTGACCCAGCAACATCTGCATTTCGAAAATTCCTTTCAGAAACTCTTGTTGATCATGACATAGGAGCACAAGAAACCTGTCATATGATACAGAAATTACCACTAACATTGTGCAGTTACTCCTTCTTCCCTTTAAATGTAAGCCAACAAATCTATATGCGCCTTCCACATAATAACACCACCGCTCCTCCATCACCACACTTCATAGATACATACATCCATCGACCATCTCCCTTAGAATCCACATCACTTATAGAAATCGCAAGATCATGGTCATATGATCCACGTCGTAAGACAAACAAATGGAAACAAAGACCCCAACAAGCAATTCTTCGTATCATACCATGCTATTCCTCAATACCATCAACGACCAACTCTTATTATGCTGACTTCTGTAGAGTTGAACTTATGCTTTACAAACCATTTTTCCATATCGCGAATGACATAGGAAATTCTTCTGAAGAATTTATCAGAAATTGGCAAGCATTTCGTCCATTTTACAAACCGTGGCATCAACACCGGACACTATCTGATATCGATCCTCCTGCAAATGACAACACAACTATTCAAGAATTCCATCCTCTAGAAACGATGGACTTAAACGAATGGGAATTACTCTCTCAGTTGTACCCTACAGATGAACTGCTCATAAATGACATTCAAATGCTTGCTCTTCGTGGTTTTGATGACAGCCATAACTGGAATGATACAACTATTCCATTGCATCTCCAAGAAATAGGCGCACAATTCATTGAGAATACTCGCTCTGTCCATCGCATTATTCAAAAAAATACAGATACTTTAATGTGCCTTAGCTCATTATCTTCAATGCAAAAAAAAGCTTTGGATATTATTCGTGCTCACTCCATTAAGAAGGATATCTTACCTGCTCTGCGAATGATAATACAAGGCACTGCTGGAACTGGGAAATCCCTTCTTATAAATTGTATCAGAGAAATGCTCATAGCACTTGCTGGCTCAGAACCTTCACCAATCATGCTCCTAGCCCCTACAGGTGTTGCAGCATTCAACATACAAGCATCGACAATCCATTCTGCTCTCCACCTTCCAATAAAATATCTTACTCCATTAGAAGGCGGTGCTCTTGCAAAATTTCAAGAAGAACTTAAGCATATTAGGTACATACTAATCGATGAAATGAGCTTCATTGGACCTAAGCTTCTTCAGCAGGTTGATCAACGGCTTCGTGAGGCATTTCCATTAAAAACAAACTTACCGTTCGGTGGTTGTTCGATTATATTAGTCGGTGATCTCGGCCAGTTACCACCTGTCCAAGACATACCACTATATGCAGGGACAAGTCATGGAACTGCATTGTGGAACACATTCACAACAGTCATCACATTGGACAAAATATTTCGTCAACAAGGTCAAAGCACTGCTCAATTTATTTTCAGAAATTTCCTCCAAAACATTAGAAATGCAAATCCAACAATTGAGGACTACAACATCCTTATGACGCGAACAGACTCTTTCTTGTCTGCAGATGAAATACAGTCTTTCCATGATTCTATACATCTATTTCCAACAAACTCTCAAACATTAGAGCATAACAAGCAAATGATCAAATCTTTAAACACTCCAGTTGCAAGATCAATCGCAGAACATGACACCACATACTCTACATTCTCTTCAGACGAAGAGAAATTACAAGAAATTGTCTACCTTTGCAAAGGACAAAAAGTAATGTTGACTTCTAACCTTTGGGTTTCAGCAGGGCTTGTTAATGGTTCCCTCGGGGAAATCATATCCATCTTCTACAAAGAATCAACTTCACCTCCACAACTTCCAACATTTGTAGTCGTCAAATTTCCAAAATACATCGGGCCTGCTTGGGATGAAACAAACCCCACTCACTTGCCAATTCCTGCAATAAAAAGAAATGGTCGTACGCAAATTCCACTAAAAATGGCTTGGGCTTTGACTATACATAAATCTCAAGGTATGACTCTGCCGCAAGCAACGATAGACATTGGAAAAACTGAACGACAAGGCCTCACGTTCACAGCAATTTCAAGAGTCCCTTCGCTACAGAGTCTACGAATTTTCCCTGCATTCAGTTTCGACTGTTTCATCAAAATGAAAGACAACAAAAATATTTCTCGCAGAAAACAAGCAGAAGAACGTCTCCGTTCAATGTCTGCTACAGACGACCAACTCCATTCCATATGTTAACATCTCCAAAAGGTTTCCACATATCATCAGCTCCATATTTCTTTCATAGCGTATCATTTCTACTTCTACCAACAACTTAACTTACTCATTACTAATACATAGTTTAAATTATTAAATTCGTTGTATATTTCTTAACTACTTGCTTCTAAATTTTTCTATCTTTTGACACAGAACATATCGACTCAAAGAAATCATAGCTACAAAACCACTGCATTCCATATATAGCATCTCTAAAAGGTTTCCAAATATTATCAACTTTATAAATTTTTAAACACACAACATTTCTACCTACTAACATTAACCTAATTTACTAATTGTTAATAAATGATTTAAAATATACATTCTTGATATAATGTTTACCTATTTGCATCTAACAGTTTCTTTGTTTTGAAACAGAACACATGGACTCCCTCATATCGCAACTACACAACTACATCACAGAAATAGATGCAACAATTCATTCATTGTAGGAGATACAGAAAAGATTCTTGCCAGTCCGAAATCCAAATGTCCCACTATACAGACTACGACCAACGATGGATTTATTACTTAAAATAAAATCCACTATCAAACGTATAATCCACATACACGAACGAGATAAATTGAGAAAAGCAAGAGCAGAATGGCAATCAAGAAATAGGCATCTGCAATTCCGAATAAATCTCCAATGGTGTTCAGTCTGCCATCGATCGACCTGCATCTACGACTGAAAGCTTCCAGTGATATATTACAGGTAACTTCAATTTCAATCAATAAAATTTCTCTACAATAGAATTCACACAAAACCTCATTGAAGTCAACTTCAACAAGTTATTCTACATTTTCAAATAAATATATATTCCTCTAATTTCTCAAAAAAAAAAAAATTCTTTGCAGGTTCCTTACAACATCAGCATATCTCCTGCCTCTTCACCAACCTATGTATCAATCATCCTCTTCATGATATAGTTGTACTCTTTTACAAAAAATACAATTTCATTGCAAAATACTAACATGCAATGTACATTTCTACAATTGCAAACTCTTCAAAATTACATTTCAAACATTGTACATTCTACAAATTTCACGTAATAGAAAAAAAATTGCCATATTTCTTTTCAACCATGAAAATGCAATCTCCATTTCAAACATTATACATTCTATATACATATCTCCAATGACATTATAATATAACTTTCTTTTCAACAATGAAAATGAAATGTCTATTTCAAAAATCATATATTCTATATACATATATCCAATGACATATATATATCAAAATAATTATAGCTAATCTCATTCTACCATATTCCTTACGGCGTTTCCTTTGCAACATTAGGTGCAATTGCTAGTTAGGTAATATCGTACACATATAGACTCTATAATTCTAACTCTAATGACCAATAAATTTAATAACTAAATAATCTCTTACACACAATGAGACATGTGGGAGTTATATGGTGGAACACTCCCCCTTAATTCGTACATGTCTCATTAGCTATAAGATAAAATAAACTGACCATCCACATAAATGCATGGGCTCCCAACAAGTGAAATCACCTCACATACATGGTTCATTCAAACAAAAAACTTCAGTTATACTTGCACCTCACACTCCGTCATCTTCATCTTGCATACTAGTGAACGTTTTTGATGTGATACTCAACCATGCTCATAGCTTTTTTTCATTGACCCTCAACCATGCTCTTAGATGACGCTCACACAAGTAATTTTAAGGTAACCCCAAACCTACATTACAATATTCTTTATGGGTCTATGACTTACGTACCATTACAAACTATACTAAAGGAGATATTAGGTATTGCATCAACTCAATCATAACTCTATATAATTTCTTACAAACATATATCGACAATGTGGGCATGAGTCTATTCCACAAACTTGCACTTTGTTTTCCATCATTATAATACTCATTGTTGTTGTTGTTGTTGTTGTTCCAACCAATATTTTTTTATTTCCTCATAAGTCGTCTTTGTATTGATAATCATTTGTACTTATTCACGCCATAGGTATTTTCATTTTTATCTTGGACTTTTTCTTCTTTATAAAGAAATCCTTAAGGAAAGGATTAACATGGCCAATTTGAACAAAATCCCACCGACATATTAAATTGGCAAGAATCAACATATTTATTATACAAAATTCCAAATAAATTTAAAGCATAGTTCATTTCACCTTGGCGAAGATTTTCGTCATCAAAATTTTCATTCTTGTGCAACATTTATTCTATCCTCATGCAACTTGACACAAAGCACATTCCCTGTGAAACTAATCATACATGAGCTTATAAAATTAATCGATGTATTTCGTGGTTGCCTACCATGAAGATATGGAAATAATAAAAAAATGATTGAAATTCTAGAGGGATATGGGGCAATACTTCTATCAATGAGGTTTTGTAGTTTTGCAAAAGTGGTATACGAACCTAGATGTTTAAAATTTGAAGACATTTCCTTTTTCTATTTCCATAGGAAAGATAATTGGTTCATAAGACATAGATATTTGAAGAAAGGATATCCCTCCCTCGTATTGTAATATTAGTGGCTTATCTACTATAGAATGATATGAATACTCATTTAAGGGAGAACTTCATACATATTATAGATAGGTACATATTGAGTAAAGTCATTCATAGGCACTTTTCGCTAGTGCAAGTAAATGGGATATCAAATATGTTGTTGTGTAGGAAACATGTCTTGATATACACGGTTCTTTTATATAGTTTCTAGCCTTTTTTTATGGAAAATTATTTGAATATACCACTTATTTTCGTTTTCCTTTGGTGACTACTCAAAAAAATATGTTGGGGTAGGATACCATATCAAACTGCTTATCTTGTCTACATTGGTAAATTGGGAAATGCTCAAAATGCACAAACACATCAAGCTATGTAATTTTGTCACATGTAATAAAATTTATGGTTTTTAATGAGAAGGGAAAAAAAGAACATGTCACAATGTGTTTCTAAGATTTTGAGTCCAACAACATTAAACCTAGTCGCTCACTTGTATAGACTACTAAGAATAAATTACATTACTCATTTAAGCTCGTTAGAATGTTCGTGTCTATAGGGCTTGTCAAGAACAAAAATTCTTCTAAAAGGATATCATTCTTAGTTATAAAAAATTATAGAACAACCATAAATATTACGCAACCTCATGATTTTCTCTTGAGAATAACTCTTTTCCATTTTTCTACATTGATAAGATAGTTTCAATACTAATTTTCAATACCGATTTTACATCAATGAATACAAAGGAATAATATTTTTGAAACATGGTTTTATTGGTACGTTCAATGATCCCTCACCTCATTGAAAATGATTTAGTACTATATAGAGAAAGCTTAGGGATCATTCCCATATGCTATAATGACTACATATCCAACTAGAAAAAGGCCTTGTCATTCAAGAGTAAGTCAAAAGAATGTAGGTTGTTTCTTTAGAAATTTAGTACATGGAGAGTATTTCTCCTCACTATAGCCCAATGACCCATAGCACTAACCTCCAAAAAATAATTTCCATCAAAACACCACAACCTTTACCTTCATATAGAATTTGCATTTATGATTGTGATTTTGGTCAATTTTTTAAGATTCTTTTAAAACAATAAAATTACCAAAAACTACACATTAAAAAATAATAATTTTAATAAACTTATCGCTCTAATTAATAAAATTTATCAAACATATGAAATATAGGTATTTATTTTAATTATATAAATTTTAATCTTTACATACACCATATTTCTATACGAAATCTCCTTAAAACATAAAAGATGTAAAATTCTCAGTCCAAGAAAATCAATGAAAAAATCAAGTGTGGAGAGACTCTAAAATAACCGACCACTAATTCGGATGTAGAAAGACTTTACGAAAACCTATTCCGACATATATTATAATCGCTATTACCTCATTTAAAGTGAGAGATTCATCTAAGAGGAGAGACTCGGAACGATCACCCCTAAGTAGGACGGGGCAAGGCTTTTCAAAAAACCTGTGCTGACATACTTTGTAATCTTTATTATCTCAATTTTAGTGAGATATGAGAAAATGATAGACACGTGAATGACATTGCAAGGAACATCATACTCGCTAATCAAGACTTCTCAAAACCTATATCAACAAAATAGATATGTGGATGGTTTTTTGTAAGAAAATCCACGCACTTTGATCTAAACTATTAGAAGGCCTCTGCAGAAACGTGAAAAAAAAATCGGGGTATTAATCAAATAAAAAAGAAAACACTCAAAACACCATTTAACCATGATAAAAATCATGACTTAAACATGATAAGAATTAGAAGAGGGAATAGACAAAACTAAATGGATTCGACTCACTAAAAGAAACTAAATTTTACAACGCATGCAACATTTACGTAGCTATCGTGCAAGAGCATCTATATCAAGCTAACCCTCACGTTCATTAACTTGAACACATTATCCACTCGATAAAATTCTGGCTTCACATGACTCAGAGAGGATCAGTAACTGGTCAAGAAGAACATGCAATGAGATTACTTCACTAACATATACTCAATAATTTGACATGTGGATAGCTCCGAATAAAAAACCTCAGCTCAGCACGGGAAAGGGGTAGAGCATTGTGAGCCAAATATGTATTCCTTCATGTTGATTCTTGAAGTCTTTTTTCGAAAAAATCTTACCACTATGAGAATTCAATGGATTTTGATGTGAACTCTAACTGAATGAATAGTATTCTTTTCGCCTTAATAACAAGCTGAAGATGCGCATTCATGAGCTTTACTTGGCACACTCAAGCTTAATATCCTGCACTAGGCAGCAGCAATGCTTTAATGTTTTCGGCTTTAACATATGTCCCCATGGATTGGTGAGGACAAAGAGAAAAAATAGCAGAGTTAGATATTTAGTTATTAAATTTTAATGCATAATTGCTATAATCAATTCCAATATTTTATTACCTATGCTGGAAAGAAATCTAGTGCAAATCCATTGAGGCAGCTTATGCCTGGCCTCTTAGCCTCAAGAACAGGTGCATCCAATGTTCCGGTTGCTGAAAAAAGCAAGTTGGGCATTTTCCAAGAGAACATGTGTTTGTTTAGGTTTTTCCGTTCAATTCCTTACCTAATCCTGCATTTCCAGAAAGAAGATATCGGAAAGGAGTCCCTTCTCTTGAGCCCAATTATTACATTCTCACTTGAGAGAGATTACGCATAAACACACAATGAGACATAATAACAAAGATTCCAAGAATAATGAAAACATAAGGACCTTGATTCGGAGCTGCGACATTTCAAGTGTGGTACAAAACAAGGATTCATAAGGGTTTGCACAGGAAGAAAACAAAAGTTCAAGATGATTGACGCATCTGAGATTTCAATGTAACAGAATCGAAGATTCACAAAAAGCTTGCAAAAAAGGAAAATGTTGATTTAATTCCATCATCTTACCCTCGGTCTTTTATGCGTGTCAACGAAAGAAACCGATTGCTATTCTGTAAATTGGAGGAAAGGTGCTTGCCTGTGATCAGAGAGGATCAGCCTTGAATGGTAGGAGAAATGAAACCTGTCCATGCAACCTCTGCATTCAGAGATTCATCACTGCTACACAGATCTGCAGGGGGGTATACCATACCTCTCCATGCAACCTTTCCATTGGGAGATTGATATTCCATACCTCCACAACCTTCTCCCCATTGCATTCTTGAAGATGAAGGGAGAACTTTATATTGCTAAACCAGAAAAGATGATCCTTGAGAACCGTATGCCACTCAGAGAAAGAATGGTCACGTATAAATGCAGTCCTTATTGGCTCTAATTCTTTTGTAATCTTCTTATGTATCCTTTATAGCCGTATGCCAGATAGCGACACAAAGGGTCACGGGTAGAAAAGTGCTTATTGGCTCAAATTTTTTTGTAATTTTCTGATGTAATTTTGTATTCTGGTCCACTTGGCTATGTCGTTGGCAATGCCTGAATGCATGTACATCTAACATGACGTATGATGTCTTAGAAGTTTTATTCTCCTCCTTCACTCAATCGAAATCCTTTTGGGTTTGCTTTACAGCTCAGTAAGCCAAGGGGATCCAATTTTGCTGGGAAAAATAAATAAATTGTAACTACTTAAACAGATTATATATATATATATATATATATATATATATATATATATATATATATATATATATGATTACTGGTTACTTAAAATTGAAATAATAAAATATGTAATATGTATTTAAAAAAGAAAATAGAAATTATAATAAATAAATTTTACAAAATTTTGTATATGGTGTATTGAGAAAAAACAATATTATAAAATATTAATATATAATATTAAAATAAAAATTATGTAGCATAACATTTTAACAAATAATAGAAAAGAGAATTTTTTTAAATCAATATTTTTGAAATTATAAACTAATACCAAACAGGTAACAAATGAGGATAAATGGGAGAGCTATTTTATATGTGTAAAAGAAATGACGAAGAATAGATATTGATATCAGTTATAATTTTAATATATATATATATATATATATATATATATATATATATTTCATATTTATTCGATATCAAAACTTTATATATATAATGATTGGTAAATGATTATATTTCAAAATTTAATAAGATATAATTTTTAACTAAATTATAAATTTATTTAAAATTATTATTATTAAATTAATGATAAAAATAATTAATATATAAGTGGAACATATATAATTTTAAAAATAATATATAAAAAAGATTCCTAACTATAGATATTCAACTCCATTTTATCATGGAGATTCTTGATATCTAGATAGGTTTTGTTACAATACAATGGGTGAATACCATGGCTTATCAAAACTACATACCCAAAGAACCATAACTAATTTCATATGATGCTTGTTCATATGACATTTTTTTAATTAGTAAATCTAACTATTGTAGCCATTTAAATTAAATGACTAGAAATAGTGATATGCATCAATCCATGATAAAAATCAAAATGGTTACCCTATGATACATATCACATTACATGAATTTTAAAATAATCATAAGAATTAACTAATTGTAAAATCTCTTTCGGTAATAATCACATATAATGGAACGTTGTCCACGCGTTTTCGAACCAACCAAGTGTGGTTCATCATCGGGACTAGGTGAGAGATCAAATCAAATCAATAAGCTTAAATAGATGTAGAGATGTTTAAACAAGTCATGTTTCTAAACGGCTAGTTTGACTTTTTAATAATTTAATATATTTTTTAATAAGTAACGGCTAGTTCCCTCCTACTATTAAACCAATTAATAAATTTATTCGTTTAGTTAATGTATTCATAAACTTATTAGTTATAATTATTTAGTAAACTTATTAGTTATAAATTTTTTAAATTAAAGTGAGAGGTTAAAAAAATAAGAAAAAGAAAAAAGAAAAATAAAAATAAAAATAAATAAATAAATCAATAAATAAAAAATAAATAAATAAAAAATAAAAAATAAAAAATAAATAAATAAAAATAAAAATATAAAATAAAAATAAATAAAAAATAAAAATAAAATGTAAATGTAAATAAAAATATAAATATAAAAATGAATATAGCAAAATAAAAAATAAAATAATAATATAATAAAACAAAAATAAAAAGAGAAAAATAAATAAATAAAAATAAAATATCAAACTTTCAAAAAAATAAAATATATAAATAAAAAAATAAAATAAAATAAAAAATAAATAAAAATAACTAGATAAATAAATAAATCAAATCAAATAAAAAAAATAAAATAAATAAAATAAAAATAAAAAATAAAAATATAAAGTATATAATAAAAAGAAAAAAATAAAAAATAAAATAAATAAATAAACAAATGCAAATAAAAAATAAATAAAATAATACCAAAAAAAATAAAAAAAATCAAGGACATAAGTGTATCCAACACTCCGCTAATGTTCCAACCATCATCTCTCGTTGAGATTAAGGGGTCTTTTTTCGATTTCTAAGGCCTCTCTTAACTTACGATGATGGAAATGGTCAATCCTAGCAATGACCTTCGCCTCTTCAATGCAAATATGATGGTTAGTCTTTTCTCGCATGTTCGGCTAGGGCAAACGAGCGGTTTCTTCCATGCTTAATGTCGACGGGACATGTTCGTGAAATTATGCATGTTCCATGTTTAAATTACATTATCGTCGAATGTTAATTATAAAAATAATTAATATATGGGTTCAACATATCTAGATTTTAAAAATCATGTAACAATATTCTTAACCATGGAGATTCACCCTCACTTATATGGAAATTGTTAACTCGTAAATAGTTTTTTTTATAGTACTATAGCCAATAAAAGATGCCAAATATGACACATGTTCATGACATATTTCTTAATTAAATAATTTAAGATACATTAATTAAAAGAGCATAACTAAATTGAAGATAAATCTTAACCCTTTATCACTAGTGCTATGAATATTCGTCATATTCCACAGAGGTTTTAACACTAGCATCGACTTAATAAATATTGCTAATTAAATTAAAATTGTGAAAGTAGTACCATGGAATAGGCATGTCTATCAACATAACTACAAGAAGAATAAAGGCATAACTATATTCGAAAATAAATTTAAGATTTTGATTTGTGTATATGTAACCAACCCTCTCGTATTTACCTAGGTTCATTGTTCTACCGTGGTAAACATGAGACAAATAGTTACTATGACATTGCCCAAGCCCTATCTATAGTTAAGGAAGTGGGGCCTACAAATGACCACTAACTCAATGCTCACAACATTCCTCAGAGCTTACAATACACTCAAATGGAAAAATACCACCCCGGTGAAAAAAAACTTGAGTTTGAGCTCCTTTTCACATAACCTATCCCGAAACCACATGCTTAACAAGGCCTCCATGCAGTCAAGGCCTCCAACCATACTCGTAAACCTATCGCGTGCGGTTGTGACCATAATTGTCCACCTACGTAGTGCAATCCGATATCCGAGCATAAAATATAGGTCAATCTCTAGAACACTTCATAGAACTTCTTGAGACTTATGAGAATCATTAAACACATGGAAAAAAGGGCTAAAGATAAAAAATTGGAAAGAAAAGCTTGATACTACCTAGAATACTCAGTAACATGTAAGCTACAGATCATGAATGCATATATGATCATATAATATTGAGCATCACCTCATAATCATAGAGAAGGACCTATACCCTCTCCACATAGTTTTAAGTGACACTTATTAGACCATAAATTCATCAACTAATCGATGGCTAAACAATTTAGGACAAGATCCATAAGTGATACACATAATTTGAACAAGGTATAACCAAAAAAAATCCATATAAACCATGTCAACCCATCCATAATATCACCAACATATTACCAACAAATATATATGAATCATAATAAAATAATAACTCTTATTAACATATGAATATACAAAAAAATCAAGGGACTTACATGTACCACCTCATCATATATTGGTTTGAACTAAATATACCATTCATCCAATCACCCCCACGCCATATTCGAAGCATGGGTGTGTAATCTCATGCAAAAAACCAATCAAAACTAACCATGGCTTCCGGAGGCCAAACCACCTCAACCCTCAACCAATCATTACACTCCGACGGTCATAGATCACTTACACTAACCAAATAGTTCTCAACCCAATATGTTAAGGCCTTCAGAACTAGTAACTCAACCGACAACCTTTGTGGGCTCTAAAGCCTTTGGCCAACCTGGATCTAGGAACTAGAAAATAAACCCACCAAGGGGTCGAGGGCATTTATCCCAACCTAGACCCTAGGACTAGTAACTCAACCCCAAGTTTTTACAAGGATTCCAAAGAGGTTGTTTCGACCCGTAACTATAAGGAAATATGAGCACCACTTAGAAAATAATGAAGTGGAAAAAACCCACAACACCATGGACATCAAGGAAGTGGAAAGTTGAGGTTAAAACCACGAGTAAATCTAGGATGCCCTCCATGTCAATGACAATAAATAACCATAAAAATTGATGCATATACCATACATCCAGTAAATGAACAATGAAATCACACATGAAACATGTTACCTACAAAGAAATCTACTTGTAGTTGTTGATCCACCTATTCTCTTGTGCTTTCTTGCTTTTATTTCTCTTCTTTTTTCCAAATCCACTTGTATGCAAAATTTGTCCAAGAATACTCTTAGTGTACAAGAGCATTAGAGAATGAGAGAGTAAATGAGAGAGCCAAATACCGAACCGAAAAAAAGCTATGAACTAATCCTCATAAGATTTTTTTATCACCGAGGGCCTCAATTTTCTTCATTTTCATGCATTTCTCCTTCAATTTTTCCTTTAACGAAAATGTGTCACCTTTCATCTCCCTTTTCTCCTATTTTTTCTTTATTTCATAATCAAAATTCAAACTATTGCAAATTTTCCTTTTCAAATGTCATTTTCAGTTTCCATATCCATTAATTAATCACAAGTGATACCCATCATTAATTTTTTTCCTCGCATTCGACTTGGAATATGTGTCCCATGGCTTTGGTAATTTTTTTTATTTATTTAGATAGGGAAACCAATGATGGTTACAAACCACTTCACCTTGTGGGAACACCATGTGCGATGTCCAATGATATTTATATACCAATAAAACGCATGTTTCCCATGATTCTCTCTAACACATCGCGATGCAACATTGACACTCGAGATCATACCTCAACCATCATACAATTAACACAAAATAATTTATGGAGCTTTATAACAAAAACTTAATGAAATATTTATGTGCATATATAGATATAGACATAACCCAAACACGACATCAAATAATATGTTATAATACATTGTATTAGCAAAGTGAATATATAAGGATACATTGCCCACATATTATCAACCATCTCCCATGTATATTCATTTGGCCAAACGTTCTTCCGAGTGCACTTTAACCTACTTGATTTCTCGATTTTCGAGCACGATAACTTTTAACTACAAAATGCGGTGAGGTTCTAGCTGGAACTCTCCTTCTCGTTCCAATTGTAATAAAGACTAGTCAATCACATGATCATCATCCTTCACATATATTTTAAGAAATGACACATGGAAAACATCATGGAATTCCATTATCATAGTCAATGCAAGTTGGTAGGAAGTTGGTGTGATTCTCTCAAGTATCTCGAATGACCTAAAATAACTAGATGACATCTTGGCATTTTTATCCAATCCTCAAGAAAATCCTCTTGGGCTTGATGTGAAAGTAGACATATTCCCCAACCTCGAAAATCCATGAATACTATGTGTTGATCCTTTTGTGCCTCTAAATTATTCTTGATAACCTCCATTTCTTATTCCATATATTTCACCATATCTCGGTCTAATAACTACCATGATCACTAAACCACTCCAAGCGATGGGATTATTACAACTTTGCCCATAAATTTCTTCAAATAAACTCATATTAAAATATTATTGATACCTATTTTTTATGATCAAAAAATCAACCAATGGGACATTCTCTTCCCCGCTTTCATTGTTGATGCATGACATGCGTCATAAACATGTTCTAAATAAACTCCGTTGACCCTCTTTGTCTTTCCATCTATCTATGGATTATAAGTTGTACTCGTAGGCTAACTTTTTCCCCAAACACAGTAAAGAAAAACTGTCCAAAATATGAAGTGAACTTGAAATCTATGTCTAATAAAATATTCCTAGGAATACCCCATAACCTCACTATCTCCATGATAAATACCTAGGCTACCTACCTAGCTCAATTCGTAGAATTTGATGTAAGAAAGTGAGATACCTTAGACAATATTTCAACCACAACGAGAATAGAATCATGTTATCTAGATGTCCTCGAAAAACATGTAATGAAGTCCATGGAAAATGACATCCCATTGTCACTCTAGAATCGAAACAACGACAATAACCGATGAAGATGCTTACATTTTTTCTTTCACCTGCTTGAGTATACAAACATCTTGCAACATACTCAACCATATATTTATTCTAATTCAGCCAATGGTATAACTTCTTAAAAACTTTCAATTTCTCTTGATATCATAGATGACCCGATATATGACTTAACATGGAAATCCATCAACATAATCTTTTTTGAGCTTACCATTCATGTGGAACGTAGATATTGGCCCTATATCTGAACAAACCATCATTTTTGAGATGATAATCCACACCCTCTTCACATGTACCCTAATTGTTGTAAAATTTCCTTAAGTTGTTGGTACCACTCATCCTCGTTGTCTTTCCCGCAAGATCCTCTCATGTAAATATATCCCGTATGAACTCATAGATGCTATGTGATTCACCTTCACTCTTATACTAAGATATTTTTCTACCTTTTTCTCTTTATCCTTAGTGTAATTGATCTCAAAATAAAAATCACTAAGCGTAGGAAACCACCTAGCTTGTATGGAATTCAGATTAGGTTGGTCAAACAACTACATCACCTCACTGTGATCACTCATCAAAATGAACCTCCTACCAAGAAAATAATGTCTTAACATCTATAATGCATGAATGTTTATTTCCAACTCAAGATCATGAGTCACATAGTTTTGATTGTGCTCATTCTATTTTCTTGACTCATAGAAAACTAATTGCCCTTCCTTCATCATAACTCTACCACATCTTCTTTTCAAAGCATATTTAAAAACCAAAAAATATTTATTCATATTTTTGATCTTTAGAATCGGAAAATTTGTAAGCAACTAATTCGAATTCTCAAAAATAGTTGCACATTCCTCTTTCCAATCAAAATATTTAGATTTTCACCCTGCAAGTATGTAATAAGAAAAGAAATATGTGAGAAATTATTGATTAAATGCTTGTAATAACCCTCGCTAAACCCATAAATAATCTGTTCTCATCCAAATTGTTAGGAGCTTCCCACTCTATCATAGCCATGATTTCTCCTTAGCACTCTGCTATTCCTTCCTTCAAAACCACATGCCCGATATAATGTACTTCTATTTGAATTAAACTACACTTACTAAGATTGACATACAAATTATGTTTTCTTAGCAATATCAACATTGCTACCATATGTTCTTCATGATCTTCCTCATTTATAGAATATATCAATATGTCATCGATGAATAATATCACAAACCCATCCAGGATGATGATGAAACACACTATTCACTCGAACACATGAAAGGTCTAGGAGAATTAGTTAAAGATAATGGAACCAAAACAAACTCATAATTCCCATACCTAGTCTAGAATGAATTCCTCAGTAGATATCATATCCTTTTCTCGTTTACTCCGATGATATCCTCGATTTAAAATCAATCTTTGAAAATATTTCTTCTCCCTTCAATTCATCAAACAAGTCATCAATCCACAATAAAGGGTTTGTGTTCTTGATCCTCGCCTTCTTCGGATACCTATAATCAATACAAGACACGAGATTACCATGCTTCTTCTTCACAAACAATATTGGTGCACCCCAAGACTACATAATTTTCTTAGTGTATCCCTTGTCAAACATTTCTCTTAATTGTAACTTCAATTCCACAAACTTTGGAGTGTTCATCCCGTATGATTACTTTGATGTTGGTGTTGCTCCCTATATCGACTTGATATAAAAGTTGACTTCCCTATGAGGTGGTAACATTTTAATCTCTACTTGAAATACATCCCAAAATTAATGTAAAACTGGATACCCCTTTAAGTCTTTTACATCCTCAAAATCCTTAGCTTTATCGCTAGAAATATGATCTATTAATAGTACAAATCGTTTCCTGATATTGCACTTTGCTTGTATAGATGTAGAAATTATCAATGATGTAGATTTATTCTCACCCTACATGATTCTATTCTCTACCTCATCATCCAAGCACTCAATAGACTTATCATAGAAATCCATACTATTCCCATAAATTTATAACCAACCCATACCCAATAACATATTCTATTATCCCAATAGAAGCACATTTAGATGTGTTTATGCACATATTGTTTAGCTTAAATTACCAATATCTTACCCAAATATGAACTCTTTTCTTAGTACTTGCATCCAACCGAACCAACTAGGACTCTTGCATGCACTTATTTATTCAAGAAACACTTATCCATGAGTCCAAGGCTAATATAAATATAGTTAAATCTAGGGTCAATCAAAATAGAGGAAAATTGATCACAAATTTTACGTTCCATATCCATCATAGATGCTTGATGATAATCCTCGCCTACTATCCAATGTTGCATAAATCCGAGGAATACTTTGTATAACATCCCCAATTATTTGGGCCTCTTTTTGCACCTTCAATCTACGGTCTTCCACCCCAATTTTATGCGATATCCGTCATGGGATGATTCTTTCCACAAGTGAAACACTACAAATGCTTCCTTCAATCAACCTTGTTCTTATCCTCGAACTCAAATCCCCTGTCCTCTATCAACCGCATTGAATTTATTGTACAATACTACATTTTCGGTGTCATTTGTATCATGAGGTTTTCCTCTCTTCTTATCCCACTTTCCTTTATTCTTGTCGTTATGTTTCCAATCCCACTTAGACTTAGTTTTGTGCTTTGATTTCTCATAACATTGCTTCAAATTTATTATGGTTTCCTCTATTGATCTAGGCTCATCAAACTCAATAATGTATTTGAATAATACCTAGAATCCATTGATAAATATCTGAGTATTTGTTTTCTCTGATTAATATAAATCACGTATAAAAAAAATCTAATAATATGGTATTATACTCCTCATCACCATAGATCCCATATTTGATTAATAGAACTTTGTTTCTCTCATCATCATAGTTTCTTTCTTATAGACACTTCATCCCTGAAATGTCTCTTGAACTCACTCCAAGTTAGTTCCTCTTGTGGAATGGCTCCGATATTACTTACATCTTTGCACCTAATGGCTGATTTCCTTTAAGACTAAATGTAGCTATCCTATATTTCCTATTTTTTGAATAATCATGAAATATTAAAAATGCATTCATCCCAAGAAACCAATCTTCTGCATTTTTTTGACTTCTTCATTCGTCGATCAAATATAGGAGAATTTTCTTTCTTGAATTCCTCCGAAAATTACTCGCTTCGAACCTCATGTACGAGATGGTGAAAATTATGAAGTTGTTGTATCTCTAAATCATAAATACAATAGAATCGATGACCATTACCCCCTCCCGTCAAGTGTATCCAAAAAGCTACCATATTTTATTGTTTCATCCCTATCAAGCTTGTATACTGATTGAGACTTGCTTCCATATGCCCCATAAGTCATTTAATCCTTTGCCTCATTGATCCTAAGTGTACCGTTTATATGAAAAATATGATAAAATCTAAATAATGATTGCATTACCATCCGCTTTCTTTTAATATTATTTGGAAAGTCTTTCATGTGACTTAATGACCACCCGTCATTATCCCCCTTACAACTTATTATATGTGATTTCAAGCTTCTCAATGTATCCGTTATTTTAGGAGAGTAATAATCACCATGTTTTTTTATCCGATCATTAAGGAGAATAACGTGAGTTATAGTCCACCATTTTGATAGTCATCTTCATCTTATACTTCCACGCAAACATACCATGTTATATAAAATATGTATATAAATCTGGATTAGCACAACATATGTATATATATATGAGATAAACATATCAATTGTATCAACATCAACATGAACAAGATCTACATGATGACACGACTACCACAATGACTAACCGAACGCAAGCATAATGAACACATATACAACCGACATGCATGTATGAAAAAACACATTACGCCCATTGAATTCAAGTGATTGAACCTATGATCTATGATACATATATGTGGTATCGATTTCACCCAAAGGGAACAAAACCCGCTCCGATATAACTTTGTAAACACTGCGCTGGGGTAAACATGATACTAGAATTTATTATGACATGAATCAAATTCCTAGCTCCAAATTAAGTAAGTATGTCTTACAACTAGAAACCAATTGTGATATCAAAAAATTCTTGAGGGCTAAAAGACACTCATAGCCCAAAATACTAGCACAATTGACCGAATGCTAATTCGCGTCTCCTTTTTCACACAATTTATCCACCAACTACATGCATGACAAGGCCTCCATGTGGTTGAAGGCCTCCAACCACACTCACAATCCCCCCTTAGTGCGGTTGTGATCCAAATTTTCCATTTCAAAGGGTGTAGTCCCCAGATCTAAACCTAAATTCAAGGTAAAAATATATACCAATAACCAGATATTCTTGAGACTTCTGAATCATTAATGAGATGAAAAAAAATGCTAAAATATAAAAAACTTGAAGGCATGAGATGAGCTAGACTTCCTAAAATATGACAGAATTTTCGTCAAACACATAGAAAACATATAAGCTACAGCTCATCAATGCATATTTGATCATAACTATTTGGGAATAATTTTAGAACCACCGAGAAGGACCTATCCCCTCTCCACATACCCAGCAACAATGTTTATTATTCCAAACATTCTTCATCTTATCAATAACTAAACAATTCATGATAAGATCCATATAAGAGACACATCATATGAGAAACCTATAGCCATAATATAACCAACATATAAAATATGGAAACTAAACCATAGTATCACAAAACTATTACTAGCAAATATGCATGAATCACAATATAATAATAATTCTTATTAACATATGGAGATACCGACCAAGTTACCAGATGCGCATCCACCTAACCATACATTGGGATGAACCAAACCTCTCTTTCAGCCAATCAAACTTGCACCATATTCCGGGCATGAATGTGGCATCTCATCAAATACAATAATCAAACCAAACAAGGGATTCCATAGGCCAAACCACCTTAATCCTAAACCAATGATTCGACCTCATGATGGCACATCACTAACACTAACTAGATTGATCTATACCTAAGTTTTATATGGCTCCATGAACTAGTAACTTCACGCACAACCATCCGGTACTCGATATAATTTGTCCAACCTAGCTCCAGGGGACTACTAACTCATCACACGAGGTCCTGGAAAGTGTTTTTAACCTAGGGTCCTTGAATAGTTACTAAACCTCGGCTTTTTCAAGGCTTCCAGAGCATTTTTTTCCAACACATAACCATAAATAATTATGAGAACCAATCCGAAAATAATCAAGTGAAAAAAATAAAAATCACCATGCCTATCCATGAAATGGCAAGGCAAGGCTAGAACCACGCTCAATCCCCAGTGAATCATTCATGCCAATGATAACACACAATCATAAAACCACATGCATATACCATGCATCAATAAATTAGCAATGAAATCACATATGAAACATGTTACCCTGCAAATCAATCAAACTCTAGCTACTAATCGACCTATTCCCTTTCGCTTTCCTTCTTTCAATTTCCTTATTTATCCAAATGCAATGTATTCCAAATTTCTCCAAGAATACTCTAAGTATGCAAGAGTATGAGAGGATGAGATAAAAGATGAGAGAGTCAAATACTGAACTAAAAAAAGCCGTGAACTAATCCTCAAAATCATTTTTTATCATTGAGGTCTCTATTTTATTCAATTTCATTCATTTTTTCCTTCATTTTTTCCTCTCATGCGAGATATGTGACCTTTCATCTCCTTCTCTCCTATATTCTTTTATTTCAAAAATAAAATTGTAATTTTTTTCAATTTACATTTTTCCATTTCATTTTCCATTTTCCATAGCCATTAATTAATCACAAATGATACGCGTCACTCTTGTTTTCCCAACATTTAGCTTGTAATATATGTTCCATGACCTTGGCCAATTTTATTTAGATAGGGAAATCAACAAGGGTTTTTTTACAGTATAATTCTAAGAATATTCTATAATATTCTATGAATATTAAATCACTACTATCGGAACAACAATTTTTTTGTAATTAAATAAAACAATCTAGAAGCCCTATTCCAAAATAGACATGCCTATCGGTATAAATATATTAATTTCTTTCTTAAATAAAATAATTTTATATCAACTTGATATATATAAATAGAAGCCAAAGGCGGTGGATACAATGGTTGAAATAGGGAATCTTTTCATCTTTGGGTAAGGTTCAATTCCCATGGAGACACCTTGACATAGTGTTTAAATGTGTTGTTGCAACTAGAGAAATTATATTAAATAATTGTTGGAATATTTAGCCGATATATAAAATTTCCCTTAAAATTACTTTGTAATCCATGCACATAATTTTTAATCATTTTATATCAGCCTTTATGAATATTTAGCATTTTTAAGGTGAATTTTAGGGTAATCATAATTGGTGACTCAAATTTTTAGAAAAAACTATGTCTGAAAAAGAACATATATGAGCTTTAGCCCCTAAATTATTTCTTAAAAATATATCATGACCCATGCACACATAATTGGTTCATACTCCACTACCATGTTTTTCAATTTAAAATGCCCACAGAGATTTTAATTGATGGTGAATGGGTGTAGTGTTAAGGAACTCCTTGCTATAAGGTCATCATCTTGTATCCTAAGAAACTCCTTACTAAAATATCACTAGTTCAAATCCTCCCTCGTGTTAGATGGAAAGATAAAATACATATATAGAGAAAATAATTTATATTTATCTTTATAAGAAAATGTGTAACATGTATGCGTGTGTTAGTTATAAACAACATATATAATTATCCACCTCTCTCTCTCTCTCTCTCTCTCTCTCTCTCTCTATATATATATATATATATATATATATATATATATATATATGGGCAGTTTCGTGAAGCTCGGTTACACTTTTGTGAGAATCGGGGGCAAAAAATATTTTTCGGCAATAGTTCGGCCGAACATTGTATAAAGTTCGGCCGAACTTTTTAATAGTTCGGCCGAACTGTCTTATCACGTTCGGCCGAACTTTTGAGTCCGTTTAGATTGACGGCACAGTGACGGCGCAGCAAACAGAATTTTTGCCGGAGTTTTGGAAAACCGGCAATGGTATTTCGGCCGAACTCAGTTAGAAGTTCGGCCGAACTATGAGTTCGGCCGAACTACATTTTTATAAATAAATCGCCCGCGAAAGGATTTGGTTTACTGTTTTGATTGTTTTCGCGCGACTTCTGCTGGTTCTGTTGGTGGTCGAGGTTCTGCTGGTTCTGTTGGTGGTCGAGGTTCTGCTCATCGTCACGTCTAGAAGAACGACAGCGTATGTTCTGTTACGTCCGGACCATTTTTGAATGTTTTTAGCTTACGGGGATTTCTATTGCAAACGCTGACGTTTTTCTATCTCATATCTGTTACAGGTTCTTGTTACAGGTTCTTGGGCGAGTTGCTGGTCGAGGTTCTGCTGGTTGAGGTTCTGCTGGTCTCATTGCCGCATCTGGTCGAGGTTCTGCTGGTCGTTAGGGGCGCCACCGTTAAAATCTGCCGGGTATGTTCTGTTACGTCCGCCATCGTTAAAATCTGCGGGTATGTTCTGTTACGTCCGCCATGTCTACGCTTAACACATTAATATATAATTAATTTAAATTTTAACAAAAACGTTTAAATTTTACAATAATTTTCTTTGTAGTATCCCTTCACTTATTATAACATTAATAAAATATTGTTACAGCTAATTTTTTTTTTTTCCACTGGAAAAATCCGTAATTTTCATTATTAAGGAAAATTACATATTGTAGATGCTTTTACACATATGCCGATGTTCACTTTGTACATTGTACCCTTTGCAAAAAGATTATGTATGAGTTTTCAGTTCAGATTTGCCACGCAGGGCATTCTGTTGAGCTGTTACAGTATGCCTTTTCGGCAACACATCTTACTGTTCAACAAAAATATGTTAAGCTTATCAAAATTTCATCTGTCATATACATGCAAAAAACTTTAGATTGTTTGATGACCTGGTGTAGTCTGGTATCCCGGGTCTATGTATGGACGGTGATAATATTTGTGTTCCTGCTGGCCTTGAATTTCTGTGATCTCCCAAATACCTTTGTCCATCAACGCAACCTCCTTGGAATGTTTACTTTGTACATTGTACCCTTTGCAAAAATATTTTGTATGAGTTTTCAGTTCAGATTTGCCACGCAGGGCATTCTGTTGAGCTGTTACAGTATGCCTTTTCGGCAACACATCTTACTGTTCAACAAAAATATGTTAAGCTTATCAAAATTTCATCTGTCATATACATGCAGAAAACTTTAGATTGTTTGATGACCCGGTGTAGTCTGGTATCCCGGGTCTATGTATGGACGGTGATAATATTTGTGTTCCTGCTGGCCTTGAATTTCTGTGATCTCCCAAATACCTTTGTCCATCAACGCAGCCTCCTTGAATAATTTGTCAGCGCCTTTGTTATGTTCCCTGTAGATATGAGAACATGTAATATTGTTAAAACTATGACTTTTAAAGACTACAATGGAGATTATTTTGTTTATCAGATGTTCAAATTGAATATCCTTTCATTCATCAACCTTATATGATTTTTTTTTTTTTTTTTTGAGAATTCAGGTTAAAGGAAGCAATGTTAATATTCTACAAACCCATACCAAATGAATTCATTTTTTTTAGAACTGCAACAGCCACCCAGTTAAAGGAAGCAATGTTATTCTACAAATCAATACTTAACAACAAATAAGATAAAGATTGTGATGGCAAACGAAACATTCACAATCTAAGCAAGCATTAGCATTAGCAATACCCAAAACAAGACAGTAGAACAATCCTCAAAAGATTAATTTTCATCCACTAAAGAGCAACCCTCTTACCTACCACGTAGTTTATATTTTGTTAAATTAAATATCAAATGTTGTTATTATAGAAGATATGAACATTGTCAATTTCAGAGTAGGATTAAGTAAATGATTAGTTTGTTGGAAAGTAATAGATTTTGGTTTGGTTTAGATAGGAATTATAAAAACCATATTATAGGAAATTAATTTAACTTTTTCTAAATTGTATGAACCATTGTAGTGTTTGTAGAAGTTAAATTTAACTTATCCTTGTTATGTATTTAAAAAAATAATTGGATCATAAAAAGTTCAATGATTTATTCTCTATCATGTTTTCAATTGATTTGACCCTAGTCAATATGGTATTATTCTTTATCACAAAACTAGAAACTCCACTAATGGGGAACTCTATTACTTTATTCCTTTTTGCGTTTCTTTTCTCTTAGTATTAGCCTTAAACGTTGATTTTTGTTAGATAGATATGATATGATTTTTTTTTTTTTTTCTTTAAGAACCAAAACTTTGGAATTTCTCCAGCACTTCATATAGTTTATCTCATTTCTAGGGCCTTCTAAATACTTATTTTGAATGAAGAAGCATGCTAAATGCCTTTCTTTTTAGGGCTTTTTAAATACTTATTTTGAATGAAGAAGCATGCTAAATGCCTTTCTTTCTTTAAAAGCATGTGCATATACACGTTTTCTTAATGTAAAGTGTGTATACATTATGTCTACATTTCCATTTTTGATTGAGAGTTAATTGCTTAGCATATATTGTGCAAGTGTACTTTAGAAGTATAAGAACCTGGATTGACATTTAATGCAAGTAATTTATCTCACAATTTATTTACCCATTAGGATGCTTTGACCTAGTAACTTGAGAGATGAAAAAGATCCTATCACATTAACATGAGGATCCATTTTCACAATGAACATTAGGAAAAGACAATATTCATTGCAGTTGGTAATATAGTCAACTAGTAGACTATTCAATTATTAACAAAGTTGATGAAAGAATGCAAGGAATTTAAGGTTGCATTTCAATTTTGAAAAATTTCTACAATAATTTTTGTAGGATAATTTGTTAATGCAAGTTTCCATAGTTATTTATAATTTTTATTTTAATAGAAAGAGCCTTCAACCAAAAATACCCAAGGTTAGTCCCGCGTGTGCCCTTTGAGACACATTAGGTCATCCCACCAATTCAGGCCCCATGCTTCATGAGTTGAAGGGTATCCTTCATACCCCTTAAGCACCCCCATTTCTCCCCACTCCATCATGTGATGTTGCCACCTCATCACGTAATAAGGGTTTAAGAACCAACGACCTCTTGTCTATTTATGTGAAACACAAACATTATACACTTGACATTGTCTCAATCTCCGACGATATCAGGATGTGTTGGTCACCATACATCATGCCTCAATAGTAGCACCACCACTTACACCAACCTCATATGTTGATGATTCCTCTTCCACCATTTATTATGTCACGAACTCGGCTAATTAGTATTTGGCATGCCCTTGAGTGCTCTATGTTAAAGACACTCATCTTATCTATATGTGTCCTGTACTCATCAAATACCATCATCACTGCATGCATCCAGTGACATATCCCCCTCATCAAGATCCCAATCCGCCTAATTTTGGATGCTCCTCATACACTAAGTACCTTGACCATATCAATGGAATGCCCAACTCCTAGCATGGTTCCCACCACACCAACACAACTATTGGAGATTCAAACGACCTCACCACTTAGAAAATGATACGAAATTATTTCACCCCCTTGTACTAGAACAATACATAGAAAGAATAACATAATTAATAGAAGAGATAAAAATATGAATTAGAGAAAGGCATGGATCACATATTAAAGGAAATAATAGAGCTCATGTACAAATTTCCATATTTGTTGCATTTATGTGTGTCTAACATAACTCTACTTTCAACATCTTGCCTCATGCAACATGCACCATACTTTGAATTTGCAAAGACCCAGGAATTCTCCACCCCCCATTTAAATGACCCTACAAGTTGATTCTTTTAGTTTTTTCACTCTATAAGAATAAACGTACGATTATGCATGATGGAGAATCTCTAGCACTTTCCCTTGTTAATATATTTAACAAGGGAAAGCGCTAGATATTCTCCGTCATGCATAATCGTACGTTGGATTTGGTGATAATTGTCTCCATATTTTGGCTTTAGCATATATTGTGCAAGTGTACTTCAGAACTATAAGAACCTGGATTGACATTTAATGCTTGTAATTTATCTCACAATTAATTTACCCATTAGGATGCTTTGACCTAGTAACTTGAGAGATGAAAAAGATCCTATCACATTAATGTGAGGATCCATTTTCACAATGAACATTAGGAAAAGACAATATTCATTGCAGTTGGTAATATAGTCAACTAGTAGACTATTCAATTATTAACAAAGTCGATGAAAGAATGCAAGGAATTTAAGGTTGCATTTCAATTTTGAAAATTTTCTACAATAATTTTTGTAGGATAATTTGTTAATGCAAGTTTCCATAGTTATTTATAATTTTTATTTTAGAAAGAACCTTCAACCAAAAATACACAAGGTTAGTCTCTCGTGTGCCCTTTGAGACACATTAGGTCATCCCACCAATTCATGCCCTATGCTTCATGAGTTGAAGAGTATCCTTCATACCCCTTAAGCACCCCCATTTCTCCCCACTCCATCATGTGATGTTGCCACCTCATCACATAATAAGGGTTTAAGAACCAACGACCTCTTGTCTATTTATGTGAAACACAAACATTATACACAACATTGTCTCAATCTCTGACGATTTCAAGATGTGTTGGTCACCATACATCATGCCTCAATAGTAGCACCACCACTTACACCAAAATCTTGTGACATCTTGTCACAAACAAAACTATCAAACTGAAAACACATCATTTTCTCCTTCAAAGAAAAAAAAATTCACATCATGTGAATATGTCCATGTACTCTTACATATTGGTGTACAAAACCATCAACCAAACAAGTTGACAAAACATGCCTCTTCAAACAACTGACTCTTAGCTCAAATAATAGAGCTCATGTACTTTCTCTAACAAGGGAAAGCGCTAGATATTCCCCATCATGCATAATCGTACGTTGGATTTGGTGATAATTGTCTCCATATTTTGGCTTTTTGACCCGCAAAACATAATTATTTTAGAAGGGAGGGAAGGAGGGAAACCAATAGCTAATTCTTCTAACTAACCTTGAATAAAATGAGCTAAATTGTACTTTGATACGAACTTGATTTAAATTGTCCACCCCACATTAGGCACCAATGATTATAACCTTTAATGGGCTAGCACTAGTTTGTAATCATCATCTCAAAATGGCCTAGTAGATGAAAAATTATCATGTTTGTAATCATCGCTTCACACCATCTACATATGACCCTTCTACACATTATATGATTGAATTTATGGTAGGTCATCCCTTCTATCTAGACCACGATTGATTGTGACATTAGGTGAATAAAGGAAATTTGATATAAGGAAATGATCAGTATAAGTTTGTCCTCCTCCACGCACTCCATATCTAATGATTGCCTATTTTTCTCTTCCAACATTTTATTTTGGAAATTCATTTTGGTAGTTAATTCTACTATTTAGTCACAACACACTTGGAAGTCAAAGAAATTGTTATATACACTACTAAACTCAATTAACATTGTTTGTTATTGGACTTTACAATAACAAACAACTTAGAGTTAATTAATGTAGTAGTGTATAATATGATAATTATATGTATAGTGTTGTGGCTATCGATAAAATTAGCTGCTAATGAATTTCGAGAATAGAAAGTTGGAAGTGGAAAATTGAGAAATCATAGCTATGGGGCGGATGGAGGAGGACAAGCTAGAAACTATCTTTTGCTTATAAATTGTATTTTATTCACCTGTTGTCACAATCCATTCATGGGATAGGTAGAGAGGATGACATTTCAAAAATTTATGCATATAATATGTAGAAGGGGTCATGTATGAGATGGGGTGAAGTGATGATGATGGACATGGTAAATTTTCATGTGCCAAGTCATTTTTAGATGATGATGACAAACCAATATTAGCCATTTTAAGGTTATAATCATTAACAAGAAATATGGGTAAGGAAATTCAAAGTGCCAAATTCTAAGGAAAAAGCCATATTTGCTTCTTAAAAACTTTATTTGATATATTCTTAAAAAACCAAGTACAAATTTTAGTAATCCTAGAATCATGCTTTACATAAGGTAAAAGTGGGGAACTCATGACGTGTACTATAGATAATAAAAAACATTTACACTTACCAAAAAATATATGATAAAAATTGACAAACTACATACCCTTAAGCTCAAGGGGATATAATCATTCTTGCCTTCCATATAGATAATGAAAATGATTGTTCTAAGTCTCATGTTGCTTCTCATGTTATTTTATAAACCTTGGTTGGAAAGAAAAATAGGAGGGCTGAAATGTAAGAAATATAGAACATATTGGATTTAACATCCCCAAATTGGATTTTACTCGGAGGTATTGATTTTTTGAAATCTATTTTGTGAATGTTGACCAATAGATATACATCATGGAGGATGAAAGACGAAGATCAACCGAATCCCATATGGAGTCTTGGGGATCGGAGGATGTTCAGGGTATTTAAATATAATCTTAAATCTACATACATGTGTGTACATATGGAATTGATTTTTTTACTAACTTTGTGAGTGAAATTAGTTGTTAACAAGTTTCATATTTTAATTTTTAGGAGGCAAGAGGAGAAGGCTTTCTACTCCATCAATGGAGTGTGGCCAAGGTTCAACCGGTCGAGGTAACATGGTGTCGGAAGGGGGTGATATTTATTCCCCCGAAGGCCAGCAATCAATGGCTGCTGGTTCTCAGCAGGGTCGCTGTGGGTCTGGTTCTCAGCAGCATCATTCTGGGGCTGGTTCTCAGCAGGGTCGCTGTGGGTCTGGTTCTCAGCGGCATCATTCTGGGGCTAGTTCTCAGCAGGGTCATGTTGGAGATGATGTTAACCAACAACATCAAGGTTGCCATCAATTTCAATATTTTTTCATTAAATTTTTACAACTTTTTTTACACATGTTTTTTCTAATATATGAAATTATATATATATTTATGCAGAGGCTCAAAATGTTCGAGCCAGTGGTCAAAAAAGACGCAGGGCAGCGCGCTACATTGAAGAAGAAGGCTGTCAACCTAGCACAACTTATCCGTCTGAGATTACTGATATACCATGGGAAAGGAACATGGCGGAATGCACCTTACAAAGGTGTCAAAGCCTTTATGCAAAATTGCAGACAGATCTCCAGGATTTGACTCTACCTGCTGAGAGTAGACAAAGCCTACGGATAGTTACACATTCATTGAGTGAAATGGTAAAAGTGTACAAAGATTTGGGGCCAACCACTGATTCGTTTGTAGAAGTGATGAGACAGAGAAGAGAAGCAGTGATAGGTCCCGATAAATGGCAGGACATAAAAAAACAAGTTTCAAGACAGGATGCTAAGTCAATGTTTAATTTTAAGGAAGGGCCAAAAAGAAAGATGTTGAAGGTGCAGTATTTCAAGCACCCAGACATAGCAAAATATTTGTATAGTCGACATCTTGCGGCCTTTGGAAGGCTTCCATGGAACGATGAGGTTCCTCTTTATTTTGCACAAATGTTTTATGCAGAATTTTTTTAAGGGTATGAAACCCGACTACAATGATCTTCCTTCAGAATTTTTTGGCCTGGGGAGAGGTCGATTATGTCAACGTAAGGGCGCAAAGCGAGATGTGGAGTTGCCTCGCCCTGAGCCGCCATTGGTGAGTCGACCGTCTCGAGTCGAAACCTTGCGATCATAGATGGATGCGACTTCTCAAATAAGTCGTGAAGCAAGAGATGTTATGATTGAAAATGTTCATAGCGGATTGAGTGGAGTCGATCTTGGCTTAAATCGACAAAGAGCACGTGAATATGCACGTGCCAATTTTGTTTATCATACAGCTGAGGAGATTTACAACATGAATGTTGAAGATCTCCGAACATACGCAATAAATTGTCGCAATGGTCTGCAAGACCTAATTTTTCGTGAGGAAGAGGGCACCGAAACGGTATGTGTTAGTGACCTTAGGATTTGAAATTATATTTACATATACATGTGTACAATTTGTAATAAATACATGTGTATGTACACATGTATACATTTATTTGTATGTGTACATTAATCTAACAAAAAAGTATGATTATATGTTAAAACACCATTTGCAGTTCTCAGGCATGATGCGTGATGAAAATGTTAATATTACGTTCGGGACCTCTAGCTCAAACGATGCAGATGGGTGTGCCCATCATGATATGTTGGCACATGTATGTTAGTGTTTTTTAAGTGACTCTAAAATAAATAATTGTTGCCACACATGTACATGTATGTATATATATAATTCGATAAAATGTTTTAACAGGTACTGATTCCGTCTGATGTTTTTGGGATCCCGGTACCTTCTTCTTCTTTAGGAGATATACCTTCTACTTCATTGGGAGATGACCAAGTATGGACAATTTTTCACAAGTTCAAAATTTATGTTACCTCAAAAAGTTCCATAAAAAATTGAGATATAGAGAGAGATCTATATTTTGAGTTATTTAAAATTTTTTGAATTTAGGTTTGTATAGAAGATTTTTTTAATCCGAGGACTTTAGCGACGGAGATAGGGACATCCACAGCATTTGAAGAAGTTGTCTTTAGTTCTTTTTTTTAATATTATTGTTCAAATAAGTTTATATATATATGTACACACGTGCATTTTCATTTGAAAGTTTTTAATTTATATAAATTATTTATGTATATATATATATAAATTTATATTTAACTGTACATGTATATTGTACAGGTTACCACTACAGATGTTTCTATGGCAGATACTCTTCATCAAATGGAGAGGCAACCTTACGAGGTATTGCGCGATTTTTTTGTTATATTTTGTTTTTTACATGAAGTTCTAGATATATATATTCTCGTTAATTTTTAAAACTTCAAATTTTAATGTTCAAGTACATGTACATCGTGTATGTAGGTTTTCCCTTTACAAGGTAGCGAGCCAATCGGGACCCAGAGGCTAGATCTTCCATTTGACGGACAAGACATACAGTAGATTTGATTTTATTTCAAAATTTAGATGGTTTTAAAATTTGTTAAACTTGATACAATTTGATACTTGAGTGAGATTTACAATTTTTGGACATATTTTATTACAATATGTTTTTTGGACATATTTTTGGACATATATGTTAAATGTTTTTGTTGGATAGTTGAATTATAATTGGCATGTCATGTGATATTTAATGTTTTAAATGTTTTTGTTAGATAGTTGAATTATAATTGGCATGGCATGTGATATTTAATGTTAAATGTTTTTGTTAGATAGTTGAATTATAATTGGCATGGCATTTGAAGTTTTTAAAACTACATGAATGATGGAATGTGAACCTACATTTTCACATGTGGTAAATTGAAATGTTAAAGTTTGTAACAAGACAATCCCCATTGATTTCATTACATTATATATGTTGATTTCTGATTTGATATAATTGCATACATATGATGGTACATTACTTGTAAAGTCATTGGATTTCATTACATTATATATGTTGATTTCTGATTAGATATAATTGCATACATATGATGGTACATTACTTGTAAAGTCATTGGATTAATAACTTGTTCATTGATTTCAGTTTTCTTTGGATGGTTTTAGTACTTTTGGCATGTGAATGTGAAGTAATGTTGTCATTGAATTACATTTGACATTTGATATTTAATGTTAAATATTTTTGTTGGAAATGTTTTTGTTAGATAGTTGAATTATAATTGGCATGGCATTTGAAGTTTTTAAAACTACATGAATGATGGAAAGTGAACCTACATTTGCACATGTGGTAAATTGAAATGTTACTTGTAACAAGACAATCCCCATTGATTTCATTACATTATATATGTTGATTTCTGATTTGATATAATTGCATCCATATGATGGTACATTACTTGTAAAGTCATTGGATTTCATTACATTATATATGTTGATTTCTGATTTGATATAATTGCATACATATGATGGTACATTACTTGTAAAGTCATTGGATTAATAACTTGGTCATTGATTTCAGTTTTCTTTGGATGGTTTTAGTACTTTTGGCATGTGAATGTGAAGTAATGTTGTCATTGAATTACATTTGACATTTGATATTTAATGTTAAATATTTTTGTTGGATAGTTGAATTATAATTGGCATGGCATGTGATATTTATTGTTAAATGTTTTAGTTGGATAGTTGAATTATAATTCTAATGGTATCTGAATTTTTTAAAACTACATGAATGATAGAATGTGAACCTACATTTGCACGTGGTAAATTGAAATGTTACTTGTAACAAAACAATCCGCATTGATTTCATTATGTAGTATATGTTGATTTCTGATTTGATATAATTGCATGTATGATGGTACATTACTTGTAAAGTCATTGGATTAATAGTGTTCATTGATTTCATTGTAAGCGCAAAAAATTATTGACAATGTAGAATGATTTTTGTGTTATAATAACTAAACCTAATAATATTGGAGAGCAAGAGAGACTTGAGGTATGGTGTTTAATACAAGAGTTTGAGCTAAATACTTAAATGGTTTATCTATCTTTCATAAAATAGTTTAAGATTGATCACAAGAATTAAGAGTTCATGTCTCGGTCCATCATTGGTATGGTCCATCATAGAATGATCATCCATGTCAATGACTCTTAAGTCTATCTTTCCAAACCATGACCCTACTCTCACATGTGTGCTTTTCATGACACCAGTCGTGCTACTTTTATCCTTGAGTTGACTGCCTTGAAAGCACTCAACTCTTTCTCTATGCTAGCCTTCCTCTTTCTAAGAGATGAAGCTGCCTTTCGACTTAGGAAGCTATGGGTAGCCCCCGTGTCTATCAAAGCAGAGAACTTTTTCCCATGTACGGTTGTAGACATGAATCTCAATTCCAAGGAACTTTCATCATCATTCCTCCTTGTCTTGTGCCTTACTTTCGCAATCTTCTTCAACATTTCCTCTTCCAATATGTTTTTCGAACTAGCCCTTGGCTTAACAGTGCTTTTCACATATCTCTTCTCATGAAGCTCCATATAACAATTTGATCCCGGGCTTGCTTGAATTGGTTCAAGCTCTTTCTTTTTCGAATTCTGTCTAATTGCTCCAATACGACATATATTGACTCCTTCCAAACGAAGTGCACCAATCCTCTTAGTGTGGTCATCTTCTTTTCCAAGTGTGCCAACACATGCATTTTCTTTCTTCAAACCAATAGGTTTCAGATCAAGAAAGTCCCTCTTGATCTTATCTTCCATGTTCTTGACTTTACCCTGCAACGTGGTGCTTATTTCCTTCAAGTGAGCCCTTTCCATACAGAGTTCCTGAAGTCTTTGTTCACCTTGTCGTATCTCCATGTCAAGCTTTTCAATTTCAGCAGTTTGTCTAGAAAGTCCATCCTTGGAATTTCTTGCGTGAAAAAACAAGTAGGTTGAACCAACGTTGGTCTAGTGCATTGGAATTCATTAAATAATTGGTCATTGGCGCTGCTTCAAGCTAGGAGTGAGCATCGTCACCAACCTACATTGAATATTTTACACTCCCTATGGTGAATGATACTTTAAATTGATTGACAGTCTAAGACTTTCGAATTTTTCGAATGCCAAATGATCTTACAAAGTGAGTATTTATAATATTCTAGTAGGTCATTCGGCGACAACTTTTACCAAAAACTTGAAACGACTTTGGCGTGTGATATTTAATGTGTTAAATGTTTTTGTTGCATTGTTGAATTATAATTGGCATGGCTTAACAATGCTTTTCACATATCTCTTCTCATGAAGCTCCATAGAACAATTCGATCCTGGGTCTGCTTGAATTGGTTCAAGCTCTTTCCTTTTCGAATTCTATCTAATCGCTCCAATACGACATATATTGACTCCTTCCAAACGAAGTGCACCAATCCTCTTAGTGTGGTCGTCTTAGTGTGGCGTGTGATATTTAATTTGTTAAATGGTTTTGTTGGATTGTTGAATTATAATTGGCATGTGGCATGTGAAGTTTTTAAAACTCCAGTTTTGGATGGTTTCAATCTACATTTTGCATGTGATATTTAATTAAACTTTAAATGTTAAATGTTTTAATGATGCACAATATATAATCGAAAGGGTTTTAAGACTTAAAGTTTTGGATGGTTTCAATTTACAACTTAAAGTTTTGGATGGTTTCAACCTACATTTGCACATATGGTAAATTGAAATTATGTTACTTGCAACAAGACAATCCCCCTTGATTTCATTGTATATGTTGATTTCTAATTTGATATAATTGCATGTATGATGGTACATTACTTGTAAAGACATTGGATTAATAATGTTCATTGATTTTACTTTAAGCGCAAAAAATTATTGATAATGTCTAGAACGATTTTTGTGTTATAATAATTAAAACTAATAATATTGGAGAGCAAGAGAGATGAGGTATGGTGTTTACTACAAGAGTTCGAGCGGGGCATTCAGTGACAACTTTTACTAGAAACTTGAAACAAAGAGAATCTATCTTTGGCTAGGACATCATGTAAGATGCTCGACATAAACAATAAAATTGTACTTAAAAGCCGAGATTCGGGCAAGTGGGGACAACCACTTGTTATCTCGTCCCTTGGAGGCTAGGCCATATGGGGACCGAATCTGACTTTACAAAATAAAGTGAAATAGTTTGTACCATATGGTCGGAGAACATATACAAAAACAATTAATATACAAGAACAATTAATTTCATTCTAGAATATATATATCCAATACATATTTAACATTTTTAATCAATGCACATGCATAGAAAAACTATTTTCAGTGGAAACTAGAGCACGTGCTTGTACCCAAACAATTTGTAACATTTGCAAACCACAAATAACATAAGCAGTTCAATTTTTAGTTGAGTATTGAAAGGTTTAAAAGATAATAAATTGTTGTCCCGACACTTCACTCAAAAAAATTCTAATGGAATTCCATCCTCAATAATCCGTTCATGATCGGATTTTGACATTTTCCATTTCTTAATTTTTGATTTTTTCTTTGATTGAACTTCTATCAAATTTATGCGTGCTGCACACACCAAGTGACTATATTGACAACTTATGGAATCAGGTTCATAGTCTTCGAAGTAAACAAAGTCTCCACTTTCACGAGTTTGTTTGAAAAAATAACCTTTCAGTATAATAGACCCTTTGTCATACTGAAATCCGTGATCATTATAGTCTTGTAATAATTTCATTTTTTTTTCAGTGCAACGCATCAAATAATACTTCACATTTTCATCGTTGTCAATAGGTGCAATTACAGCAAAAACATCTCCTGCACAATAAAATAAATTTAACATTTAATTATGCATATTTAAATTTAAATTTGTAAATCTTTAAATCAAAAAAAAGTAATTCAATTGTTACCTTCTCTAACAAGATCAGAAACTCGATCACCATCGGATGATATTGTAGTTTCCTCTGATTCCATTTCTTCAATCATTGCAATAGACATTTTTCCCTTTGTATTTAGCTCTGTATGTTTCCAATCGTTCACATACATTTTGTTTTCACAGATGTCATTGGATTTTGTGTTGTCTATGCAAACATCACCAAAACAAGAATATTTTCTTTTATCCAATGCAAACACATTTGTGGACAATTTTGTTTGAATTGAATGCAATTTTCGAGTCCCTTTTATTGTTCCAACTTCATTTCCAATTGATCTATTTACGCCTCCGATTCCAATATGCCAGAAAAACCTTTATATGGAAAATTAGAAAGAATTTGTAAATATGATATCAAAATACAATTAAAAATAATCATTGCATGATAAATGTACAATGTTTAAAATTAGATTACCAATATAAATTAAATTGAATGTACCTTTGCACTTCTCGTGATGGGTTAATCTCATGGCTTAGAGCATTTTTGCACCATTGAAAAACTTCTTCAGCGTTCGCAAGTCGGCGTGCAAAGTGGTTCATTTGATATCTTCGAAGTACTCGTTTTATGCATGCTCCTGCACCGTCATGTTCTCCTTTTCCATGGCCAGTCTCAAAGAAATTCCAACAATGTTTAATGGAGGTTTTCTTATGAAGACGACACAACCAAAAAAAATGATCGTGCAGATTTGAATTGACCTGCGCATCCGTCTGACCATATCCAATGTTCATTGAATGTTATTCCACGATTTTTCAATGAATCATAAATTTTTCCAAAACAATGTTGTACAAAACATGTATCATGCGTACGATCATCACTGATATAAAAATGATATTCTTTAATGATATGTCGATTTTCACTCGTGCTTTCTATATGATCGAAATTTTGTTCAGCATGTCTATATAGAATATGAACGAGCATGGAGACTTGGTCAGAGTGATAGTATTCACTCTGAATTTCTTTTTGTGGAGCAAATGTGTAGTTTTCTGCAAAATCAATCACTGACAAAATGGTTCCTGGTGGAAAAAATTCACGAGATTTTTTGAATTGCAAATCTTGCCATCGAGCTCTATGGGAATGCATGGTGTATTTGTAAATTTCTGCTTCAAACTTTCTCAAAAAGTCTATTAGAAAAATTTCGTCTTCTCGTAATTCAATTCTTTTAACACTATCTGCACTTTGAATCGATGTACTGGTATATTCGTATCTCTTCCATTTCACTTTCATGTTGGACAATGATTGATCATTTATATCAATACGATATTTGTTTTGAAATTTAGTCAAATTTCCACAATCATCGCATTTTTTACCACCAACACATTTCTTTTGTAAAATAGTTCATCGCTTTCTCTTTCACATAGAATTTGAGATATGAATTCACGGATAGTGGAAGGAGGAGGTGAATCCTTCCATAATGTTCTACCGAAATCAAGGAATGTGTCATAATATAACTCAAATTCCACATGATAACGGCAACAACAAGTGTCGCGTACGGTGATAGGTTTTACATACCATGGTTTTTGTCGAACAAAAGCACTGAGTGAAACTTGAATTTGACGATTCTCTTCTTTGAACTTGTTGAATAACTCTATTTGAGTGGTTTCCAAGAGATGTTTTTCATGTTCTTCGTATTGATTTCGCGCTATTCTTCTTCGCATCACATGTCTTGCAGTGGGTGAAACACGCGAATTGTTCTTCCAATATTCATATATTATTTTTTTTAACATCTTCTCCAAGTCTATCTTTGTATGGTTGCCTACAAATAGCTCTCCAACAAGCGAGTTCATCATTTACGTCTATTTGCAGTCGAAATTTTCGATGTTTGTGCATAGTTTTTCGCGAGGTTCCCAGTGCTCGTGCCATAGATGCTAGATTCAAACGATTCTCTTGAGTACTTGGTGAAACCATTGCCATTTGTATTCCTCTACGTATATTTGAAACATTTTTATCTCTAGATCTCCTAATTGACTCTATAGCACTACTCATATTTTTTATAACATCTTCTTTCATTTTTTTATCTTTGGTTGATTTTCGAATACCCAATAGTGTCGTCGCTTCTTTTAATTTCCTTGATGATAAGAGACATTTCAACATTTGAGCTTGAACTGTCACCTCAGTTTTGGAAAACATTTCCAAAATTTTCTCGACACGATATCGTATAAAATAGTCAGGTTTTTTATCTCCATATGTGCGAGTGTCGACATTTTCTAACATCTCATTATCGATAGTGATTTCATCTGTACATATTCGAAAAAATAGTACATATTCAATAAATAACTAAATTAATAAATATGTCAATAATTATTAGGAAAATTTTAAATATATCAATAGATCATAATATCTACATTTACATACCCGATTCAATTTCTGCTTGAGGTTGATTTTCTTCTTCAATATTTTGAGGAGTATCTCTGTCTGTTTACATTCAACAAAATATTTTTCAAACTAGTTCATCAAATAAAAATTAAGCTTCACATTGTACATTGGGAAAACTTTAAAAATATATCAATAGATCATAATATTTACATTTACATACCTGCTTCAATTTCTGCTTGAGGTTTATTTTCTTCTTCAATATTTTGAGGAATATCTCTGTCTGTGTACATCAAACAAAATATTTTTCAAACTAGTTTATCAAATAAAAATTAAGCGTTACATTTTACATTAGGGAAATTTTAAATATATATCAATAGAGCATGTAATATTTACATTTACATACCCGCTTCAATTTCTGCTTGAGGTTGATTTTCCTCTTCAATATTTGAGAGAGCTTCTAACTTTCTTTTGCGATATTGTCTCGTCTCTTCTCTACGTTCCTCGGGCTTTTTTTTTCGATCATATTTTCTCACACAAGTTCTTCGATTTCCCATGATAATAGGGTATGAGGTTTAAAAAATTTCCTTTAAAAAATTAGACAATAACTCAATTACAAACAATATCACAAAAGATTTAATTTAAAAAAAATCTTTTCTAAAAAATATGTAATCCAATCCAAAACACGTACATATCTCTAAGAAAAATCACACCGCCTCCAAGAAATGTCTTCCAAAAAAATTCTTTAAATCTTAAAATGTAAAGAAAAATTTTTGAACAAAAAAGCTCAAAAGATTTATTTCAACACAAAACACGTACATACCTCAAAGAAAAATCACGTCGCCTCCAAAAATGTCTTCCAAAAGTTTTTTAAATTCAAACTTTGAACCTCCAAGAAAAATCACGCCGCCTCCAGAAAATGTCTTCCAAAAAATTTTTTTGACCCCAAACTTTGAAGAAAAATTTTTGAATTCAAAACAAGTTGTAAGATGAAATGAATTGCGAAATGTGCGAAAATTGTGAATCATTTCGCGGCAATTTATATTGACCGCGAAATATGTGTTTTGTAGGGGGCTTCACAAAAAATTCCGGCCGACGGAAAATTACACAATAGTTCGGCCGAACTTTGGATAATAAGTTCGGCCGAACTATTAAGGCGTTAGTTTTAGGGGCCCATAAACGGAAAACATAGTTCGGCCGAACTGTCGCTAATAGTTCGGCCGAACTATCGCGTCACTGATTACGCAGAGCCAAGCTCTGAAAACGGTTCTACAACTTTGGACTGATTAAACTCCATGAAAACTTGTTAATTAACTGTCGGAACCAAGACAAGCATTTTCAGAATTGAATCTACTTTCAGGAAATATAAATTTTATGAAATTTCGTAAACGTTTATTAATTTTAATTATTTTTCTAATAAAATGAGTGCAAACAATTTTTTAGGGTCATCGTGATTCAGTGAAATCAAAATTTTGTATCTCCCAAAATACATTGTAAAAAAAATTTTAAAAATTATGGAGCATTACATTGGTCCGTTGACTGTAATGGGTAGCTTTTAGATTTTTAGTTTATAACTTGTATGTTAAGAAATTTGTTGCCACACGAAACATATAAAAAATACGCAGTTTTTCGTATTAGACCAGTTCAAAAAATTATAGTAATTATGATATGCATCCATTGGCTTTGTAAATATGATGAAACCAAAGTAGACTCTGTCTAGATTGTTGTAACACATTTTGTTTTTTCAAAAACAAGAATTTTCAATGAATACAACGTTGCCACATAACATGACTACTTATGAATTCTTTTATTGTTAAGAAACACACACTCAAAGAAACGCTAAGTTGACATATCAAATCCGCATAAAAAAATTTCAAAAAATAAGTAATAGAAAGCTAACAAAATTTATCACAACTTTTATTTTTACCGCAAAATGAAATTCTACACGGAAAAATTGTTATAGTTTGCAGAAAGTTGAAGAACCCAAAAAAATGAAAAAAATTTCTCAAAAAAGGGCAAAAAGTGTAACCCAGCTTCACATTTTCACCCATATATATTGTAAATTTCGTAGAGCCTTACCATTTTCTATTTATAAAAAAGAGAGCAGATTGCCATACATATACATAAGTAATTAGTGGCCTCAACCTGCTCGAAGGAAACCAGGTCTGTTTGCCACCTTAATGAGCTAAAAGCCAACCAGTATTGAAACAATTTCTTACTTCTACTTGCCGCTATATTTACTTTACTGTGTCCCTCAAAGTATAACTAAAAATAATATAAATTTTCCGCAAAAGCATTAAAAACTATTAAGATCTAAGGTCAACCATCTAAAGAGTCAATAGGAGTCGGGTCCTTTGCAGTAGACCCCGACATATCTACTTGCTGCATGGATTGAAGCTATCGTTCAATTTTGCCAATTCGAGCAGTTGCATGATACTGAGATACCCCAATCTCTTGAATTTCTTGTTTGATTTCATGCAGAACTAAAACCACATTGGGGTTTCCTTCCATTTCCTGCATATTGTTCATGGCCTTAGCCAAAACACATTTATGAATCCAATAGGTATGGATAGATTGGTGAAAGAGAGATAGCCTCCCTCTTGTATTTCCGAGGTTTGAGATGAAGTCTATGGTGGCCTCCTGCTATTCAATGTCTTCCTCTTTGTGATTGCTTTCTCTCTCCCAGCCCTGAATTATGTTGCGAACCTGAGGTGGGTTTCCTGTGGAGTATATATCAAAGATATTCTCCATGAATTCTTTTTTAGTTTTTCTTTCGTGCTTGCTTGCTCCAGCATCGTGAATTGGAAGCTTCTGATTCCCTTTTCTCGTACCCTGATGTTTGCTATATTGACCTTTTACCATGTTTTTAAGTTGTGCAACCCCTCCTAGAAATGTGAAACGAGCATGACAGCTCTTGTGCAACCCCTGTGGAAATGTGAAACGAGCATATATATGGCAAGGAGAAGTCAATAACAGAATTCGTATGATCTCTTACAAGGCCCATTACTTCCTTCGAAGATGGCGGAACCACAGAATTTGTTGCCATGCAGTCACTGTTGTGGATAACAGCAGCATGGAGGGTAAAAACAGGAGTCGCAGAGACCGTAGAGCATGAATGTATATTCCAAAAACCATATCAACAGATAGATTGGTTAACTAATTTTGGGTAACAATTACCGACCCTACTAGAGCGGCCAAAACTATGAAAGAGAGCAAAGGTTACCCTCATGCCCAACGAAAATGAATTGTTCTGAGGAGGCCAGCTTTGAACAATAGATTTATCTTGCCTTGACATACATGCAAGCTCATAGGCTTGAGATATTTTGACATTGTTGATAAGCCACAAAACCCAGGTCTTAAATTGAGCCACACACAGAAAGGAATGCAAGAGGGTCTATAATTGAACATCATATTGGAATGAAGAAGGGGTTCTAAAAAAAGGGTCAACTGGCCGAGCCAAAAAAACCAAAAACAACATGCATGAACCATTGACAGACCCTTCGGTACAGTGTAAACGCGAAAGGGTCTTTAACTGAGCATCATATTGAAATGAAGAAGGGGTTCTAAAACAAGGGTCTACTGGCCAAGCCGGAATAACCAAAACCAACATACAAGAAACATTGATGGACCCTTCATTACAATCGAAATAGAGGAAATTAAAGATATTTCCAAATTGAAAATAAGACCAGCTACTAATTCGACAAACCACATGCAAGCCAAAGAAACCATCCATGAAAATGATGTTGCCTTTGTTACAATGAACAAGAACAGGTAGATGAACTATGTAGGTTGTGAGAGCCATGACGTACCTAGTGAACAATTGATGCCGTAGACCAGAAGCCTCCTTATCCTCGGACTCCCCTGGAATTAGCCTGTCAATAACACTACCTTGTTTCATGTTCTCTTGTTGCCTTAACCCGTTTCTCGAGCGACGCTTTTTCCAACGGCGATCTGACAGGCTTTGCTGGCACCCAGAATTTTCGTCAGCTTCCATTATGATGAAGCATGTTTGGTACCTGCCTCTGACCATCTATAGGTTGGATCTGTTACCAGATTTAATTGACAGTCTGGTGTGCGCTGTCGTGTGTCACCAGCCGCATCCCATCTAACTTGATGTGGCACCCCGATCAAGGGTCTTTAGCTTTTGCTTTATCTCTTGCTATAATGATCTATAGCGGGTGTAGCTCTATACCCCATGCCCTATTAGCTTGATTAATGTCTAACTGGTGGCCTTTGTTACTGCAACCCCAATTAGCTAAATAATCTGCAGCCTCGTTCCCCCCTTTGCAGACATGCAAAGGAATAAGGTAACCAATTTCCTGTATTACTAAACCAATCTCTTGAATGAGTCTCATTGTGTGCCAACTTTTGCTTATCCTTATTGGAGTTTTCGTAATACTCCTGTAAGCATTACGAAATCTCCTTCAACATGCAAAAATAAAAAAAACAAAACACATGAAAATATTATTTAACAAATTAAATCAATAGAAACACATTTCAAATTTCATTTTATTTTTTAATTTATTATTAATTATTTATTAATATTTTTATAAATATATTTCGTATTTTAAAATTTACTTGAAAATCTAAACTTCTGTGATCCATATATGTTACATCAAAAAATCCTCAGTAAAAATCACATTATAATTTCAAGAGCCTACTCAGTAATTGTGCTGATCCAAATACCTCTATATATATTGCTGAGATGCACAACAATCAAACAAAACTAGAAAATTAATAAAAATAAAAATTAAAAAAAATAATAAATATATATAATAAAATAATAATAAACCTAAATAATATAATTATTGAAGTCAAACAAAACCATAAAATTAATAAAATAAAAATTAATTTATTTAAATTTTACAATATAATACTCTATATCATGAATATAGAAATAAAATTAATAATTACAGAATTCAATTTTGATTTAACTTATAACCACATTTAAAAAATTATATAAAAATCTATCAATTTAAATACATTTTGAATTCATACATATCAAACACACAACAAATTATACAGGTAATTAGTTTTATTAGTATTTTTAATATTTTTTTATCAACGTTTATTATATAAAAAGTATAATAAGATGTTAGGGAAGAGATACATAGACATAAATAATCAAAACAATCTATTTCTTAAATTATATATATATATAACAGGACATGTAAATTTTTAACAATTTAAAAAAAAACATTTTACATATAATTTTAAAATTAATTCATAATATTTAATAACATAACTATAAAATAAGATATTATTTATAAATTTAAAAAAATCCATTAACATTAAAAATATCATTTATAAATTAAAAAATATCAACTAACACGCAAATTAGATACGACACAAGTACAACATTTCCACTATACATAATAATAATAAAAAATAAATATATCAGACAAAAAGGAAGTATTTTTTTCAATATGATTCATTGAATCCACTTTTGACCTCCATGGGATAATCTCAACATTCTCTCCCTACCTATTATATTTGAGTTCCACCTTAAGAGAATGCTTGTCACAGTCAGCAAATTTGGAATGTCTATGGTATTAGAAAACTATATCTCTGCTTGAAAATGTGAGTTATCCTTATCCACATCTTCTCGAGCTTTGAGCTTTAAAAATGCATCGACTTCAATGAGCAATGAGAAGCAAGATGCGTTGGCCATCAAACAGCCACGTCCACACACTTACGGATCTATTATGTGTGGATGACTATAACTTTAAAGAAACCTATAAAGAATCTTCCAGATATCTCAATCCTTTTACCACATTTCTAAATAAAATTAAATAACTACAAATACCCTTTCCTTTTGCATTTTCATCTTTTCATGGCAATCTTCACATTTAAAAAACACTTGACACTTGTCCACTGTTAAAAAATACCAATCTTTCTTAAATGACTTCCCTCTATGTTTTCCCTTGCCATTAGGTTAGGAAGCATATGATATCTTTACGAAGGAATACCCTGCTTTGTTGTATATGAGTGTATTGAGTAACTCTAGTTGTGATCTAGAGTAATTAAAATCTAAAAATCAAACTCATGTGTTGTATCTCAAACACTTTCAATTCTTAGATGGATGAATTTGATTAGTAATCCATATAGAGATTTAAATAAATTTCATATCTTAACTATTACTTAATTAATATAATATATTTTTATATATAATATTAAATTTATATTCCCAATATTTTATCATTATATTATATAGTTAATATAATATATTTTTATCTATAATATTAAATTTATATTCCCAATATTTTATCATTATATTATATTAGTATAATCAATATTTAAAAGTGTTATTTAATGAAAGCTTTTTAAACACTTTCAATTCTAAGATGGATGAATTTGATTACTAATCCCTATAGAGATTTAAATAAATTTCATATTTTAAAATTTAATTATTTATGTTTATTATTACTTATTTATTAGTTAATATAATATATTTTTATACATAATATTAAATTTATATTCCCAACATTTTGTCTAATCAATATTTAAAGTGTTATTTAATGAAAGATTTTTAAGAAGTTTTAATACTTAAATTTTTATTTGAATTTATGTAGAATGAGTATTGTGTATCTTTTTTAATATAAGGTTTTACATTGTGTTTATTATCAATGTTTAATGTGTTTACATCTTATGCTTTGAGTATTGTGTATTTTGGTTAATGTAAAGTGTATTTACTATTTATGTTTAGTAAGTTTATAATTAGGTGAGATTCTCTATTATATTTACTTCTAATTTTTACAAAACACCAAAATAATTATCTATGGGTTATAGGAATATGTGGCAATGACATTGGAAACTTATTAGTGAAATTAATTTCAAATTTTTGGTTCAATCACTATTTTCAAAAGTAAATAGTAAACATGGAATGAGCCTAAAGCAATAGACATGAAATGGACCTAAGGAAATGATTTTAGATTTCTTTCTTAATATTCACATATTCAATCTTTCTAAAAACATCTAACCTATTGATTCATAGTTAGTTTGATGTAATAATAATATTAAGTTTCTACCTACTATAAATCATAACGCGATTATAGTGTTGATATATAATATTATTATTTGAACACATCCATTCTAATATGGACCACTTAGTATGCAATTCATGACATATCCATTACTTTAATATCCCTTAACCGGAAAAAAATAATTAATACTTGAATGAGAAATCTATTAACAATTCACCAATCTTCTACAAGCTTGGTAAATCTCACTGTAAATATACTATATAGTTTTGTTTTGTTTCACATGATATTGTAATGAAATTGTTTTATAGAATAATTATTCTTTGTTTCTTGATACTATAAATCTTTATGTATGACATTCTTTCACTTTATTGCTATAATTTTTAGGTCCTATGTTAACATCAATATGGAAATTCTTTGCATGCCGTATATTTTGATAATACCCGTACTCACCATTATTCCTTATCTCAAACTAGTACCTTTTGCAACTCTAATGCTTATAGTAATATTTTTGATTCCTAGGTGGCATCTTCAAGAAATATATATAATAGGTAACACAATTGTTATTATACTTATATCTATGCATGAGAGATTATGCTTTAACATCCATCAAGATATGCATTTTAGCATGTGTTATGAGATAAAGTATGCAATCAATATCTTCAATACTATTAACATTCTTTTGACCTTCATAAATACTTTCTTTTAATTCTATCATAGGATGGGTCATATTAGGAATCATAAAGATCTTAGTCCACATAAGTAGAAATGGATGTAATCATGTTATATTTACATGTTGCTATAAAGCAAATATAATCTCTTAGTGACATATAGGACTTTAACAAAATTATAATAAAATCTAGATATACAAACATAGTGAATATATTTTGAAAATTAATTGTGATAGGCTCATGATATAAGTTCAAGTTGAAGTCTTTGTCTTTTTCCCATGAAAAAGATTTTTATATTTTATGAAAATAGTATATAAGTTTTAGTCCACTGCTTTGATTTAACAATAAAGCTAGAAACCATTGCACAAAACTTATATTTCTAAAAATAATTGTGATAGGGTCAAGATATGAGTTTGAGTTCAAGTTGAAGTCTTTGTCCTTTTCCTATGAAAAAGATTTTTATATTTTATATAAATAATACACATGTTTTAGTACATTACTTTGATTTAACAACAAAATTTCAAAACATTACACAAAACTTATATTTCTAAAAGTAATTGTGATAGACTCAAGATACGACTTGAGTTCAAGTTGAAGTCTTTGTCCTTTCTCCATGAAAAAGATTTTTATATTTTATATAAATAATACACATGTTTCAGTCTACTTCTTTGATTTAACAACAAAACTTCAAAACATTACAATAAACTTATATTTCTAAGAGTAATTGTGATAGGCTCAAGATATGACTTGAGTTGAAGTTGAAGTCTTTGTCCTTTTCCCATAAAATTTTGTTTTATATTTTATATAAATAATACATATGTTTTACACTTTATATAAATAATACACATGTTTGAGTCCACTACTTTGATTTAAAAACAAAGCTACAAAACATTACTCAAAACTTATCATGTCACTTGTTATATGAATCTTCATAAAAATATTTGATTCGATTATTGTGTATAAACTTTTATATTAATATTTCTAATATTTAAAAATTCTTTTAACCCCATATATATATATATATATATATATATATATATATATATATATATATATATATATATATTATTTTTAATTTTTATTATTATAAAAAATAAAAAATAAAAATACTTAATATATAAAAAATCTGAATTAATCGATACTAATTAATATAGATATATTATTTATGAAAAATAAGATTAAATAAATATATTCTTCCACTTAAAATTAAAAATAAATGTACAAATTCAATCAGTCATCATCATGTATATTTACATGAATAAATACGCTTTCACTTGAAATTAAAAATATACTTTCAAATTCCATCACTCTTATATATTATCACTTCAATAAAAAATAAGATTAAATAAAAATATATACTCTTTCGAAATCAGAAACCATCCTTCAAATTCGATCACATATCACATCGAAAATATCTGATCACACGTATAAAATGTATTGACACACGACACTAAAATGTATTGCTGAACCAAAGCTAAACGAAATAGCAATCAAACAAAAGACTTTTGGTTTGGAGGCACAGTCCACCAGACTGTAAAACCGTTACTTTCATTATGAAACGTTAATAATAAAAAGAAAGATAACTAGTTTAACAGTGCCACGTTTTCAAAGTTACAACCTTCAAACATCACATAAACCTTTCCTCTAGTCATAGATTACATTTACAATATCTGGATTACCAACTGATCTCATCTTATCTTGAAATATCACTCACCTGATTGCCAATCACGCAAGAGACTTCCAATCCTCTCCTCTGTATTTCCTGAACAAACTTCTCCATGTTACTGTAAGAAGATCCTCCATTTCCCACTGCTCTCATCGACGCCTCTCTCAACTCACCAATCCTCTTCCTCAATTGCCTCCCTTCTTCCCCTCTCATCAATCTCCCCACCACGTCTTCCACATGCTCTCTCTTCACACTTTCATTTATCGACAGACCAATCTTCCACACTTGGGTTACCAATCTCCTGTTAGTTAGTTGCTCTGAAAAGGAAGGCCACGATATCATGGGCACACCAGCACATATGCTCTCCAGTGTAGAGTTCCATCCGCTATGAGTCAGAAAGCCTCCCACTGAAGGATGTGAGAGGACTTTCATCTGAGGCGCCCACCTCACGAAGAAACCTCTGCCCTCCACCTTCTCCAAATACTCGCGAGGCAGCACAGCAGATTGACCATGAAGGAGATCCGGACGAATAGCCCACAGAAACGGCTGCCTGCTTGCTTCTAATCCCCACGCAAATTCCAAGAGTTCCTCGTCAGACATAACAGTTATGCTTCCAAAGCAGACATAAATAACTGAGCAGTTCTCCTGGCCGTCCAGCCATTTCATACATTCAGTTTCTTCAGTCCACATGCTTGCAGAAATATTGGATATTCTATCATCATTTCCAGAGTCTGCCTGTAAAACAAGAGGGCCTACCGTATACAAGGCAGGGAGTCTGTTCCGGAGTGCATCGACTACAGGACGATCGAGCTCATAGAAGGTATTAAGAATTACCAAATCGGCTTCCAGAGCGGCCTGCGCTTCGCTTCTAACATACTGAAAAACGTAATCCGAATGGTCTGTAACTTGCAATGATTTGGGCAGATCTTTAACACGTAATGAGGGCATTCCAGGAATGCAGGGGATTATTTGTTCCATGTACCCATTTGTGAAACAGGTGGCATCTGCAGCAGCAAGTAATAGGATACAGCGTAAGCTCGCTCTTCGTAATCCAGAGGGGGTTAGAAACCAAAATCAGTGAAGTGCAAAAACAGTAATCGATAATAGATAATATATACCTTTGAGAGGAATATAACCATGCTCAACCAGAAGAGGGATGAAGAAGAAAGCGGAGAAACCGCAAGCGCTATGCGTCCAGAAGGCTACTCTGGGAACTCCCAGCTTCTTGGCGGTCTGCTGTGTAAAAGAAAGTATCCCGTCGGAAATAATGCAGGTGAGAGGAGGAACAGCACCCTCTGTTTCTAAATGCTTCATCTTGTCAATGAAGTTGTCCAAATACAGAGGGCCGTTATCAGTCAAGGAACTACATAACTCGGCGAGTTTGGAGGTCCGACCATGGTCAGGAGGCAGGCCATCTGGAATCGTCTCGAACCTAAAGTCGGGGTGAGGTTTAGGGGATTCCACGGACCCGGAAGAGAGGAGGCGCTGCTGTATGAATTGCGTATTAAGGAAGGTGATGTAGAAGCCTCGTGCGTACAGGACTTTGGCGAGCTGCAGCATTGCCTGAATGTGTCCCTGAGCGGGGAAGGGAAACATAAGAGCATGAGGTCGTCTATTAACACACGCCATGTTAACCAGAGCCGCAGAGCGGCAAAATTAAGAAGGCGGCTGTATGCGAAATGGAGTTTAGATTTACAGAGACGTTAACAAAAATTTGAGTTTCGTTCCCATCGTGTGGTGCAGATATAGAATCTGCAGCTCTATCTGCAAGCCAAGCCAAGCCAAGCCAAGCCAACCCAATGACAGGAAATATGTATTTAAATTGTAGATTCCCATTCTTTAAAGTTGTGTGATCGAGAGCATGACATCAGCATGTCGTTGTTTACGGTAGGACATTGATCACGGACCAAATTTTTAAGGTTTTCTTTTTGCTTTTAACACGAAAAGTAATTTAGAATTTTATCTCTACTTTACACACCATCTCTCATAGCATATTAAATTGTGCAGTTTTCCAATGAAGAATGTTGTTTATGTATACTTAATAAGGTAGTTGTTGTTTATTTAGGCAACAACATAATAGTTTCGAGTACTCAAAAATTTTTGTGGCAATTTTTCATAATCTTATCAGAATTTCTAGGTTATTCTGTGGCACCGTTCATCAATAATGGTTTATATAGAAATAATTTTAAGGTTTTCTATTTTCTTTTAACAGGAAAAATAATTTTGAGTTTTATATGTATTTTACACACCATCTCTCATAGCATATTAAATTGTGTAGATTTCAAATGAAGAATGTTGTTTATGTATGCTTCATAAGTGGCACGATTCATCCCCATATGTGGGTGATGAAAACCCACGGGAGACCGGAAAAATGCCACGCACGCTGGCCCACCTGGAGATCAAGTATGTGTGAGGGGTAGGTTGAAGGCGATGTGGAGGTTGGCATGCAAAAGGATGGCAGAAAAAATGAGGGAAGGACGGTGGTAGATAACAGTACCGTACGACATCGAAGAATGGAGGTGGTGGATATGGAAGCATGGGAGCTTGAGGGAGACAGGCACCAACGAGCGTCCAATCGACTCGAGTGAAAAAATAATTATGAAGGAAAGTGCAGGTACGAAGGTGAAGCTAATTGGGGAGCTTGGAACATGCTTAAAAGAAACAGTAGGGAGTGAAGCATAACCATCATAATTCGGTGCTATTGGGTGAAAAAATGAAAATTTGCAGAGATTCCGGCTGGGGTGAGAGAGGTAGCGAGGGAGTTCTACCGACCCTCTTTTAAGGAGGAAAGGATGGCGGCTCGAATAACTCAAGCCCACCGATGGGCAGAACACAAAGTAGGGAGGGGTAGAGGAGAGAATGCCAGAAGTGGGGAAGGGGGGCCACACAGGTCACAACTGGAGCTCGTGGATAGGAGACCGGATTTGGAGGCGCTCTTCCGTGCTGAGAATGATGAGGTGGACGCTTCCGCCATCACCAGAGTATAGGAGGACCTGGTCCGGACCCTGCGGTGGGAGTATGGGGAGCAGGTTGAGCTGCAACCGGTTTGGATAACTTGGATTATCCTGGGGTTGCCTGATTCACGAGAGGAGGCGAATTGACCAGGCCATGGGGGAGAACCTCTGCATCATCAGGGAAGGACTTGACAACAACATTGGAAAGATTCCAAACATTGATGATCGGTGGGTACTTGGATATTCTGCGACCAGATTGTGCACCTCAGGTTTCTGATCCTGGGGATGGCGAAGAGGAGGATGTTGTGACTATGCTAGCATCGAACATCGTGGGGGGAGAGAACTAGCACCAAGCTTGTCTAGTTGCTTTTTTTATTATGTTAAACTTCCAGTGGGTCTCTAGCCCTGTATTGTTCAAAGTTCAAAGTCTTAGTAGATTTAGTTGGCTAAATGTAGAAGCTCTAGCCTTTCTATCTATTTTAGGGGTCATGAGAATGGATATCCCTCTGGTTTCCCGTGTTGGACGGAGAAGTTTTGATAATCAAGAACTCAGGGTCTGGTTTCCGGCTTGCCGACAGATCAATGTCTGTAAATATTTGACTAATTAATAAAAGAAGTGCCATACTTGCTAATAAAAAAAAAGTGGCATGGTTCATCAACATTATGGTTTATATAGAAATAATTTAATAAAATTATTGACTCTTTCATATTTCAAACACAAGATGGACGTTTAAATCAAAACATTTAATCTTCAATTCCCATTGCCGACTAATGTAATTTCAATAAATAAATGAATCATATATATATATATGATAATGTTGTTTTAACAAAGTTAACCTATATATGATAATGTAGTTTTAATAAAGTTATTAATCAATACTTTAAAAGGAGAACTCTAGCCTAAAAACACCATTTTTAATAATCACCTTAAACATAAAATATCATGACACTTAATTTTTTTTAAATTCCAATGATTTTCAAGCATGGCATTAAAGAAATTCTAACAAACTATATTCAAGCATGGTATTCATCGTGGTAAAGAAAACACTTATAACTATTTTCAACCATAGCATTAAAGATAAAATATCCTGACTTAGAAAAACCTTAAAATCTGGACAATTTTTCAACCATGGAATTAAAACCAAAGATTATGATTACAAAAAAAACCTTAAGTTTTTAAAATATTTCAAACATGGCATTATGGAAAAATTTTATGACTAAAAAAACTTTAAAAGTCAACACCTGAATGAAATAGACATTATAACGAGAGTGATTTTTTTTTTTTTTTTTTTAAATCCTAAACGTATAGCAATTTTAAAATCTTAGCTTAAGACAATTTGACACATTGTATCAAAAATTTAAAAATCAACCATCAAATTGACACGTGTAAACTCCACCAATTGTAATGAAAACTTGAAGACCAACCATGAAATTGACATATTGTGTCCGCAAATTCGATTTATTATAATGAAAACTTTAAAATCAACTATCAAATTTACATATAACGGGATCAACATAGACCATATATATATATATATATATATATATATATATATATATATATATATATGAAAAAAAAGAAAATTCAAACATTAAAAAAACACAAAAACGTTAAAAAAAATTAATAAGTAATAAAACATGCATAACCCCAAAAAAGTCAAATATAAAAAAGCATATAAATGAGAGAAAAAAAAAAAAAAAAACCAAAATTAATTTATAAAACACAAAATTTAAATAAAACAAACAAATTAAAAATTAAATAAAAGAAAAAAAAAACAAAATTTAGAAAAAAATTAAAAAATTAATTAAAAAAAACATGCATAACACAAAAAAAAAAAAATCAAATATAAAATAACATATAAAAAAATTTCAAATATAAAAAACCATATAAAAAGAGACAAGATAAAAAATAATGTAAAAAAAAAAAAAAATTAACTTGTATAACACTAAAAATTTAAATAAAAAAACAAAAAAGAAAAGAAAAAGAAAACATAATTTAGAAAAAGAAAAAGAAAAACTAATTAAATAATTAAAAGAAAATCAAAATAAAAAATATTAAAATAAATGAATAAATAATACATTAAAATAAAAGTAAAAAACATTAAAAATAATTAAAGACAAAACAACTTAAAAAAACAATTTTCTAAACAAATAAAAATAAAATAAATTGAAATTAAAAAAACACACAAACCCTGGACGTCAAGGGTTTGTGGGGCCTCCGACCTGGGTGTGGGGCGGTGGATGGGGTTGGGGAGGGGGGAGGCAACTCCCCATCGCCTAGGCCCGAGGCTCCGTGAGCCCTAAGTAGCCCAAGTCGATTCTCGAAAATTTACCTAGCCACCTAGGGTCGTTGGGCCTTGAGCCTAGGTGAGGTGGAGCTACATAGCTCTAACCTATGGCCCTAGGCATCCAGGTCGATCCAGAATTGACCTACCCGCTTAGGCCCATGAGGCCTTAGGCCTAGGCGGAGTGGAGCTACGCAGCTCTTCTGCCTGGCCCTAGGCAGCTAGGGAAATCTGAAATCAACTTGGCCGCCCAGGGCCTCGGGCCTGGGCAGGACAGCGCTGCACTACTATGCCCCACCAAATCATGAGGCCCCATAGCCCTTGGTGGCCATGTCGATTCTCAAAATCAACTTGGTCACCCAAGGTCACAGGGCATTGACCTTGGGTGGGTCGAAGCTGTGTAGCTCAACCCTACCCAGGCCCGAGGCCCTGCGTCCCTTGGCAGCCATGGTCGTTCCCGACCTTGGCCGCCCAGGGCCTCAAAGCCTCGAGCCTTGATAGGGGGCATAGTTGTGCAAGTCTGCATTGCACAGGCCTGAGGCCCCACGACCTTTGGTGTCCAAGTTGATTTCAGGAATTGACCTAATCAACTTTTGATGAATAATGAATTTTTAAAAATCACAATAATTTCACTGTCATAGGTCAATGTTTCTAAAAAATACAAAATTAACACCGATGTGTGTCAGTTACTGTACATCGCTGTGTTTGTATGATACAGTGCACCGGTGCGTTTCTACGACCTATAGGCACCGCACAAATACCAATACCAATTATAAATCTCGGTGTGTTTGTGCGATACTGAGCACCGATGCATTTATGTGAGTCTACAGACCAGTGCATTTGTACGACCTATGGGCACTGCACAAATACCAATACGAATTAGAACAAACAGTGCATTTGTCTGATACTGTGCACCAGTGTGTTTCTATAACTTGACGTACCAGTGCGTTGAGACGACCTATGGGCACCGCACAAATCCCAAGACCAATTAGAATGGCCCCATGCGTTATATCACCAACATTGCGCCCTGGTTTGGTTTTATACCTTGACGGCCCAGTGCATGCACCTTTGACCGCCCCAGGCCACCTTCTAGATGGCATGCACCAGTGTGTTGACACCTTAGTAGCGCATCGATGAAAAAAACATCCGTAATAACCTCCGACTGCCCAGTTTTTTAGTTGTGTTGAAATTCCATTAAAAGCTCCGCTAAAACATCTGTAACCGTAAACGGATGTTGTAGCAAATGTGTTTTTGACAATTTTGGCCAATTTTATCACTAAAAACCTCCTTTATAACCTCCGCTAGAGGGTATTTTACTTGTAGTGTCACGACTCACTACCCGTCGTTGATCTGCGTTCGATCTAATGGTCATCCCCTTCTCGCCCTTCTTCGCATCACAGATTATATTGTTTAGTTGCAATGTCATCCTAATTGTCGATCTATTTCCTTTTAGATTTGTACTCTAATTTTGTCCATTTATTCTTCGTTGTCGCTTCGTTTTACAGCTTGAACTTACTGTCCATTCCACCTACAACATTTCCATGTCTATGTAATCCTCGATGCTATATGCAGAGTTCAAGACTCCATGACAGCAACCAATTCGGATTCGATCCAGTTCTGAACATGTTTACCATTTTGAACCCAATCCTGTAACTTGAATTTTGAGCAATCCTTAGGACCTGATCCCAATCTAATCATTTAAACTCATATTGAAGGAGCATGGGGCTAACATAAAGAATGGAAGGGCCATATCCTCTTCCCTTGTTAAAAAATCTTCCAAAATTGGAAACTATATTTTCCTTGAAAATAAAAAACCCTTGCTCAGGAAGGCCATCAATACAAAAGAAAATACAGAGAGTTTCTTGAAATAATGAAGCATCTTAATAATCTCAATAGAGATTGGGATCTAGAATTTAGTAGAAAATGAATCTTTGTCTTCTAGTATGTTGATCCCCATGCCCAATGATTTTATTGGTATTCTTTTCCTTTGTACCTTTATTTTATCCGCCCCTTATTTCTTCTCCCCTACCTCCCCCTATATATCCCATGATTTATCCTCCCTTTCTCCTTCTTCTCTCCTTCCCTTTCCCATGTCATTTTCCCCTTCTATTCTCTTTCAACTATTCCTTATTTGTTCTTGTCTTTGGTGAACCTTTAACATTAAACTTTATTATAACCCCCTCCCCCTTCCTTTTTTTACTCTATTATATTGCATTAATGTCCGTGCCATTAGATTAAATTTTATTTTTATTTTTAATACATTAATTTATCATAATACATTAATCATTAATATACTATAATAATAATTAATGTATTTTAATAATCATTTACGCTTATTATAATCATTATTAATTAATCTTAATCCTAATTATAATCTCATAATTATTTAATTCTATCATCCTATTTATATTTCTTTTTGCTATCACATTCACTTTTTATACATTATTAACATGTTAATCTATATTATACACGAGGATACAATAATTAATAATAATTGATAATTAATTATTAATTAAATTTTAAATATTACATTAGCTAATACTATAATACACCAATCTCCATCTCCTCCTACACTGTCCCCTTCTCCTCTAGTTCCCTTTTAATTTACTGCTCCCTTGTTTTCTCTCACTCTTGTCTTTCTTTAGCTCTCTCTTTTTATTTTTATTTATTAATTTTCATATGCAGCTTTTCCTTGGAAAACTTGATGTTGACGATGAATCTAGTTCAAGTTTAGAAAAGTGGATCAACGAGATGGAGACAATTGTGGGTTAATTTTCAGTTTTGCAATCTAATAACAATACCAACCACAAGACAACAATTACTTAGCTACACAGAAAGGAAACCCAATTACTTAGCAACACAGAAAGGAAACCTCGGTAGTAAGATACATATTAAGATTGAGAAAAGGGTTGTAGACTTATTATTTCTGAAAAGTTGTCTTGACTCAATGTTATTCCACGTTTTTCTTCTATCAAATACATGCTATGTAATTCTAGAACCCATAGGGCTTTTGACAGACTTACCGCTCTTTCATTAGAGGAGAAATCAGATGCTCATGGACAACCCTCGACCATCTTTCCTACAAGGCATTCATATTACATTTTTAAGCTAGCCAATTTGACCAACGTCTATACTATTATTGATGCAACTGTTGTCGTGTACTGAGAAAGAAGGCATATGTGCGAGAAATATACAAACCATAAAATTTGACGAACTCCCGAAAATGAACAATCATGAACAAGGTGGATTTCTCACAAACATAAGTAATAACAACACATTTGGCAACAAAAACTACACATCTAATAATATTGTCATTAGCAATGTATATGACAACATTGCTACCATCAAGTTACTATTGAAAATAAGAACAATGCTAGTATTGATATTATTGACATTATTAGTGAAAGACACAACCATAGATTTGGAGTATTTGAAAGAGGTCTTCTAGCCAAAAATGTGGTGAACCTCACATAAAATGAATTAAGTCCCCAGGAAATATGTCTTAAACAAAGTGATTATCTTTGCAATAGCTACCAAACACATCCCTATAGAAAACATAATTTGTTTTATGGAGGAAGGGATTAAGAACTTAGTTGATGATGATAAATAACAAGTTAGTTAATATTGCACACACATAAGAATATCCAACTCTCCCAAAAGAAATATGAGTACCAAGCATCTTCAAGGTATTAAGAGCATTAGGAAAAATGATAGAAAAGTCATTTTAAAGGCTAAAAAAGGTGAGGCTACTGTAGTAATAGATAATGAAGAATTCATCTCCAAGATGTAGGATCATATCTACAACAATGGAAGCTATAAAATGTTGAATGAGAACCCTATTTCCAAAATAACTACTTCTCAAGAAGGTCATCATAGAATACAACTTTGATCAAACCCCTAAGAAGAAACTACTCCCTAGTAGTGAGATTACTCCTAGAATCTATGATGTTCCTAAAATCCACAAAGGAATGCCACTAAGAGCTGTTGTGAACATTATTTTTGGCCCCACATATGTACTGGTGAAACATATTGCCACCATCCTTGCTCCCATAGTAGGAAACAATGACTCATATATCAAATACTCTAATAATTTTGTCAATATCATTAAGGATGAAAGGACATATCCTGATGACATGATAGTCCGCTTCGATGTGGTCTCTCATCTATTCACCAAAATTCATATTACTGAAACCATAAAAGCTGTGAAAGGAGTGACAAAGCCCTTACACAACTAGGCTTGTTGAAGTTTGTGTAAAGTGCACATTCTTTAGCTTCCAAGGTGAATCCTTTGAAAAAACTACGAGAGTGACCATGGGATCACCACTTTCACCCACCATAGCCAACCTCTTCATGGAGATGTTCGAAAAGAGGGCTCTTAACTCATATCCCTTTTAAAAACCAAAAATATGGAAAAGGTATGTTGATGAAACCAATGTGAAATGACCACATGGCAGTAATGAACATAAAAAATTTCTGCATCACTTCAATGGAATATCAGAGGACATAAATTTCACTATGGAAACTAAAAGAAATGGAAGAATTCCTTTCCTTGATGTCCTGCTTACCAAGAATGACGACGACACCTTGGGACACCAGATATACATAAATAAGTCACATACAAACAATTAGCTTCATGCTAACTCACATCATAATCCTAATCAAAATATGGGCCTCCTAAACACTCTCATCACTAGAGCTCTAAGAATATCTTACACACAACATTTGGAAAATAGTTAGACCACCTGACCCAAATCTTCCACCAGATTTACTACAAGATCAAGGAGATTAAAGGGATCATCAAGAAAGCTCAAAAGAGAAAACCCTTGTCTTGTCACAACTCCCAACCTATCATAAGTAAGGCATATATTCCTTATACAAAGGGTGTCACTCATAGAATTTCCAAAGTTCTAATGAAAAAAGACATTGTTTCCTCCTTCAAACCCTTTATCACCATCAGAAAAAAGATGAGATTTGTTAAAGATAGGATTGACCCACTACAACTCAGACGTGTTTATAAGGTTGAATATACTTGCACGAGGTGTTATATTAGTGAAACTGATGGACCATTTAAACTCAAATTGAAGGAGCATATAGCTGAAAAAAAGAATGGAAGGGCTAGATCCTCTTCCCTTGTTGAACACTCTTCTAAAATGGGAAAATATATTTTCCTTGAAAAAAAAAAAAAATCCTTATTGACGAAGGCCATGAGTACAAAAGGAAATATAAAGAGGTGTTTAAAATAATGAAGCATCCCAATAATGTCAATATGGATGGATGTATAGTCCATGGGGTCTTGGATAAACGATGATTTGGAGCGTTGTTAAGGGACTCCTAGAATTTAAGTCATCAGTTTGATTCCCTTCCCTATTTGGGTGTTATTCTTGGACATGACCATGATGTAGCCTCACCAATGTCAAACTTACAAAAAAAGTAGGGATGGATGTATACAAGTGAGTAGCAACCGGCTCGTTGTCTTCCAAGATGTTGATCCCCACACCCAATGATTGGGTTGGTGTTATTTTCCTCTGATCCTTTATATTATCCTCCCCATATTTCTTCTCCCCTACCTTCCCCCGAGGTCTCCCTCCATCATTTCTCTTCCCTTTCTCCTTCCCTTCCCCATGTGCTTCCTCCCTTCTATTCTCTTTCAATGCTTCCTTGTTTGTTCTTGTCTTTGGCGAAACTTTAACATTAAACTTTATTATAAACCACCCTCATTCCCTACCTTCCTTTTTTACTCTATTACATTGCATTAATTTCCTTTCTTTTCCTCTCGTGTCAATCAATTAATTTTTAATTTTATTTTTTATAACATTAATTTATTATAATACATTAATAATTAATGTATTATAATAATAGTTAATGTATTTTAATAATCATCTAATGCACGTGAAACTATTATAATAATTATTAATTAATCTTAACTCTAGTTATAATCTCATAATTTATTTAATTATGTCGTCCTATTTATATTTCTTTTTGCTCCACTTTCTACATATTGTTAATCTTCATAATATATGTAGCAACCTTGGTTAAAAATCCATGTAAAAAATATATAAGACCAAAGCCATGGGACACATATTCCAAGCTGAATGTTGGGAAAAATATCCTAGTGAGTGTTCATTTCGGTTATTATGGCTAAGGAAATTGGAAAAGGCAATGGAAAAGGCTTTGGAAAGGAAATGTGGCATTAGTTGACATTTTTTTTGTGAAAATAATGGAAATTAGGAGAAAAGGAAGGTGAAAGGTCACATGTTGCATGTGAGGAGGAAAAGGAAGGAAAATAATGGAAAAGGAATAAAATAGAGGCCTCGTTAATAAAAAGGCTTCTGAGCATCAGTTGGCAATATTTTGCTCAAAATTTTGTCAGCTCAGTTTTAGAGCTCTCTCTCTCTCACACTCTTGGAAATTTAGATTTTTCTTGGAGCACTTCGACATTGAATCAAGAAAGGAAAAGAAGGAAAAGAGGAAGCAAAGATCATCTAAGGAAGAGCATGATTAAGCAACTACAATGGGTTTACTTGCAGGTATCGATTTTCATGTGTGATTTCCTTGTTCGATTTGGAATGCATGACTATGCATGTGTGTTCTTGGTTCTCTTGCTTTCATTGGCATGGTTTTTTCCAGGTGTGATCGTGTTCTCCAACCTTGCCTTGCAATTTTTGGATAACCATGGTGTGATGGGGTTCTCATGTTTTGATTGAGATGGATTTTCATATAGATTCAAAACTGGGTGAGGTGGATCTCTGAATGAAAGAAAATATGGCCTAGTGATCCATGGATTAGAATGTGGATTGTGGTAAATCCACTGACCTAGTGACCCCTGAATCGTACTATGGGTTGCGGTAAATCTAGGTATTATGTTCCTCAATGGGCATAGGAATCCTCGATCGGTGAATGGCGGGATATACAATAAAGCCTGGAGGTGGTTTCCCTTGAACATGCCTAGGAATCCTGTCAGTGAATGTCGGGATATATAGTAAATCCTAGAGGGTGGTGTCTCAATCATGGCCTAGTGATCCCTGGATCAGATTGTGGATTGTGGTAAGGCCTAGAGACTAGGAGACAAGAAAATTCCTCATGGTGTAGGTGTAGAAATTCGGTGTCATACATGCTTCTTTATGGCCTAGTGATTGGGTGAGGATTGCAGTAAACCTTGGTTATATTGATGAGGGTGAGGTGGTTTAGCCTCAAGAATCCCTGATTGATTTTTTTGGTTTTGAGTCCCACATTCATGCTTGGAATATGGCACAAGGGTGATTGGCTAAAGATAGATTTAGCTCAACCAATCTGTGGTCGGGTGGAACGTGATAGTCCCATACCGGGTTTGATTTTGCATTCATTAATAAGATTTCGTGTCCTTGGTATTTTATGTGTAAATGTATTGGTTCATATGTGGAATTTATGGTTGTTGTATCCTCATTGTTTATCTTGTTTATATGTTGGTTATGAATATGTTTTATGATAATGAAATTTTATGGTTCTCATCATGTTTTTATTTGTAAATGAATGAGCAATGAATATATGACCTAATAGATGATAATGCAGCTAATGTGATAAGGCATCAACATTTAATAATGATTCCCAGATAAGTATGAGACCCCTATGCTCAATTTTTTTATTATGACCTGTGGAATGCATAAATGTGATATGTTTGACGAAATGTTTGTCATGGCTAGGAGGGGTCCATTCAAGTCCTTGTTCAAGTATTTTCATCTATATCATTGTTTCGATGTTACTTTTCATTTTTGGAAGTTTCTTGAGTTATGGGTTGTGGCCTGAGTCCTAACCTTGAAAAAGTGGCACTGAATACATAGTCACTGGCACAAAACTACCTGGAAAAGTCCCCAGTCACAGGCATGCCTTGTTGTGGGAGCGACTAGAGGGTCCCTTTCGCATGCATGCCCATGTCAAGGGAGTGAATGAGGCTTTAATGCAGCAAAATGTCAGTTATTCCCAAGGCCTAGTCACCTAGAAGGGTTGGATGGCTCCTTGGGGTTCTATTTCATGTGTAGAAGTTTATATTAGTTGTGGTTTATCAGTTCCACTTCCTTAATTGTGCACGGGGAGTTGAATTATATCATACTAGTCTCTCGTCACATGTTTACCTGAGTTGGACGATTACTTGGGTAGATGTGGGAGGAGGGTGTTACAAAGTGGTATCAGAGCATGGTTCACGCCTTAGACTAGATGGGCAGTGTGTTGGTCATGCATTCATGTTGGTTTCATATGTTTTATTATGTTTGTGTTCTATGTATTGGTTATGTATGCATGGTGTTGGTTATGGTTTGTAGTGGTTTCACTTTGTGAAATTTAATGGCGTTGTCGTTGGATGTGTTTTCATGAGTTTATGTCGGTTATGCATTTGTTATGCATGTCAGTGTCTATATGTTTTTATGCATGCATTTTCATGGTTAAGATTGTTTTCCGTGATGTCATTATATGCATTTAGGTCATCATGATGTTATTAGTATGTTATGATGCGAATGTGTTGGTTGAGATAGAGAAGGATATGCAGAACATCAAACTGAAGTTGTGGCACTAGACTTCAAGGTGAGAGCAGATCATCGTATAGGCTTGTATGTTTGGTATGTAGGTATGTTGATTAATGCTTGTTATAAGAATTAGGGTTACTTACATGTTTGTAATTTTATTTTTTGTTGTGTTTACATGCATGATAGATGCTAGTGAATCAGTGCACTACAAGGAAAAGACCCTCTAGCAGATGTTTTTAAGGAACCCCTTATAAAAATACCCCAGACATCCATTCCTAGCGGAGGTTACTAGAGGAGGTTGACGGGCAGAGGTTTTTGCGGATGTATTTTGTCTGGTGCTCTTATCACCGTAAAACGCACTAGTGCATTAAACACGAGAAAGCACTGGTGTGGTTAAAACATTGACACACAAGACACCATGCGCTCCGTACACACCCGCCCAGTGCGTTGTATTTCTATAGCGCACCAGCACTTTACATAACTTCTGCACTGGCGCCTCATAAAAAACACGCAAAAAATGAAATCGCCCAGGTTGCCCTTAAATGCACCAGGTCGCCAACGCACCGGGCCGCCTTGAAATCCCCGCGCACCAGCACAGGGTTAAATAAATAAAAAAATTACGGCAAAAAAACCACAAAAAACATAGGCACACTGGAACCGTGCACTCTTAACACACCCACCCGGTGCATCATATTCCTGTATAGCATCGGTTCCTTACATCTCTACCGCACCAGTGCTTCCGAAAACATGCACCAAAACAAAAACCACCTGGTGTGGAATAAAGAAAACGCACCGGGGCCCCCATAAACCCCGCGCACTGGCAGATGGTTAAATAAAAAAAATTACGGCCAAAAAACCGCACAAAACATTGACACACCGGAAACTGTGCGCTTCGTACAAACCCGTCCAGTGCCTTTAATTAAGGAACCGCACTGGTGCGGGTCATATCGTCAGCACTGGTACCTCATAAAAATCGTGCGGAACAAATACCGCCAGGGGTGGAATGACGGAAACGCACCAGGATCCCCATAAACGCCGTGCACCGAAAAAGGGTTAAATAAAAAAAAATTACGACCAGAAAACCACAAAAATCATTGGCTCACTGGACACCATGCCTGGTGCTTCATATTATTGTAAAGCACCGGTGCGTTACAGATACGCTGCACCGGTGCCTCATAAAAGCGTGCGAAAACAAAAACCGCCCAGGGTGGCATACCACAAACACACCGGTACGCCAATAAAATCCCCGCGCACCGGAACAGGGTTAAATAAAAAAAAAACTACGTCCAAAAAATAACATTTTTCACTTTTTTTAGTGCTACAGAGCTCTCAAGCATTGGTGCAAGTTATCCTTGTTTGAGTCACCCTGACATTCGTGCTCCCATTGGACTTATTGCATGCACTGTTGTTGTGCATTGCCACGAATCTCCAACCTGAATTTTATAAAACAGTGGACAAATTTTCTTTTGCAAATTCTACAGTGAATATGCCTCCTCGACAGGTAAATGTACAAGTATTTTTCTTGTTTTTCCATAATTAAACCTTTAAGCGGATTAGAATTTCAAAAAACCTTAAAATTAACCATTAAAAGAAAAAAAAATTTGTCGCGTGGTGCGCTTGAACCATTCGGCTCGCACCGATTTGCTGTGCTACCTGTAAATTTACAGGCCGCACCGCAACCGGTGCTAACGGTATCAGCACCAGTTTCGGGGCGGTACCGCAAGGCACACCATGTTATTTTAAAAAAAATTAAAAAGTGTGGTGTAGTCATTTACCAGGCCGCACTGTTGGCAATGTGGTATCGTGACAACTTGGTGCATTGACGGAATTATCCGCCCTGGGATGCGTAATGTTGCCAACGCACCGCACACCGCAATTCGACATTGTCAACGGTTCGGCTTGGTAAACCAGTACTAAGGGTATCCGCACTAGTTCCGAGGCAGTACCAAAGGCACACCGTGTTATTTTAAATTTCTTTAAAAAGAGCGGTGCGGTCGGTTACCAGGCTGCACCGTTGACCTAGTTGAATAGTGGTGATGCGGTGCGTTGACCGAAATAACTGCCTCGGGACGGCTATTTTTGTCAGCGCATGACTTACCGTATTTGGCCTGCATCAACAGTGCAACCTTTTAAAATACCGCACCGACGACTATGAATGGTGGCAGGAGGGCAGTGCGCTAGCTTAGCTATACGCCTTGGGGCATATAGTGTAGTCAGCGCACCACCTTCCTAACACCACATGTAGTGAATGGTGCACTAAAAACATTTTATGGAGCACCGCCCCCGGTGCGATGTATATCATTAGGTGCACTGTATCCGATGCGCTCTGTTGAAAGACACACTGAGACTGGTGCATGAATGTGTTTTTGGAGCACAGACTATTGTTTTATTTATTAAAAAAAAATATTTATATACGTATATTTCTAAATGCATGTATCATTTAATAAAAAAATTGTGTTTAATATGACAATCATTCAGAGACGTGAAAGGAGAGAAGAGGGGCAACAACAACAACAACAACAGGCGGGACAGTATAACATGGTTCGCCTGTGGGAGGCGAGAGAGAGGGAGAGAGATGCGTACCCTCACCCTATTACAACAACGACGCAGGGGCTCCTAAGGCAGGTAGGCCTCCTCAAGTTCTATGAGGAGGCTACTTCCCTAAAGTCCCATAGTTTATTTTTGAGACATCTTATCCGAAGGTGGAATGCTTAGCGACAAGCTTTTTGGGTTGGTATCAACTAGTGGTGCATGCCCACTTAGGAGGATGTATATTTTATTACAGGGCTATCGAGGAGAGGGGTGGATTTTCCCTCGTTACCCAAGGTTCTAGCTGGCTGCGTGGCAGAGAGTCAGTTAGTTTAATCCCAGAGATACATTGGAGCACATGTACTATCTCCTTCAGAGTTTCAGGTACTTGGAGGTCAGTTACGTATAGGTGCATTTGGTAGACAGGACGTGCAGTGCCTTTCACTTATCATTTCGACCATTTCACACAACACCAGTGACGGGCAACACATTAGTTGCTCACTTACTATTATGTTGATTCTTTAGTACAACAGCCATGACTTGTCAGGTGGTCTGCCATTTTTTTGCGGTAGTTTTGTACGGCCTTAGATAGATGTCATGCTCATGCACAATGGAGGGTCAACTTCCCTTTTGCTTCAGAGCTGTTTTGTTTATTTTTTGAGAGGTTTCCAGAGACGAGGCCTAGTTTTCTTCGGCAGCCTCATAGGCCAATTACTGAGGCACGTATGCACATGTGGGGGCAGATGATGCCTAAGAGGGAGGAGGCTCTTTTTCCAGCGAGGATATCAGATGATGCACTGGAGTTGCTAGCTAGTGTTGATGAGCATCCCTTCATTATGGTCCCCTATCCTTATGCGGGGTTGGATTGGCGAGGGTGTGCCAACATCTTCTTCATAGTTGATGAGCTGCCAGATGATAGAGGTAATATTACTATTTTATTTAAATTCATTCTAACATGTTCTTTAACTTGTTTTTATTAAATTGTGTAATTATTGTTTTGTACTTGTATATATTTTGCAGACATTGGCTCTTTTGATGGTGAGGAGATGCCGCCACCACCACCTGATCCAGGTGTAGATCCTGGTGACGATGAGGGCATGCCAGATGTTGAGGATCATTAGGAGGCCAGTGTAGATCAGAGACTTGCTCCTGCTGGTGCACCGGTGCGTGATTGACTTAGTGATGCTAGATACATGATGGAGTTGGGGGACCAACTCATTGCATTGATTATTGAGGCGGGCATCAGGCCTGCTCATTACAGAGACATAGAGGCTGATGATAGGCTATTACGGATGTGGAGAGGCATGTCGCGTGACATGCATGCCACTTCATACAAGGGTTGAGAGAGGCTAGCTACAACTTTTCATGGACTAATTATAATCGTGCTGGGTAACGTTACGACCGAGCCACAACATGTGATCCACAGGGCTTGAGGGTTAAACATACAATAATTCAGATTATTCACCACCCACAAAGGACATGAGATCATGAGCTTCCACTAGCATCTAGCAGTATTCATCATGGAGATGAGGCTGGACCATCGGCCACTAGTACTGATATTGATGTTGTACTACCACCAGCTGATCCATGACATTTATATTACAATTGTATTTTAACATTATTCATTCATATATATATTATGGTCCATGTATTTTATGGTCATGTTGTAGTTGTACTTAATTTACATGTTGGTGATCATCATGATGTGTATGTTGTTGGGTCATGTTAGATATGTTCATTAATGTACAACTTGCAGATAGATGTGTATGTGATAGCATGAGATGTATATTTGATGTTTGTGTTGAACTGATGATGTTAATATATAATGTTAATTGTGTTTTGTTAGATGATCATGATCGTGATGATGCAGTTAGCGATTTTGAATGTGTTTTTTGTCAAATATGATGTTTGTACGATGGTTATCATGAACGTGATGTTTATTAATTAATTTAATACCAAATGATCATGATATTGTAAGTTTGTAATATTTTTATTTCTAATTGTATTTAAAATTCTAAAATTGTAATTGTAATGGTATATATGTGAATTTCTAAAATTGTAATTGTAATTGTAATTTTTAAAATTGTAAAATTGTAATTGTAATTGTAATTTTTTAATTTAAAATTAGAATCAGATATATGTAAAATTCCTAAAATTGTAATTATAATTGTAATTGTCTTGAAATTGTAAAATTGTAATTGTTTGTAGTAATATTGTAAAATTTTAATTGTATTAATGTGAATGAATGTATTAAAATTTTTAAATTTGTAAATTTGTAAATTTTAAATAATAAATCTAGAATAATATGATTTATTGTAACATAATAAAGTTTAGAAAATAATGAAAATAAATTCCTGTACTTTAGAATTATCATTATTTTATTATGATCTTAGATACAAAAAAAAAGAGTTAATTTATACAGTACACCATTGTTTTTGAGATCAACATAATTGAAAATTATCAAGTGAATTATTGATTTTAACATTAACACAATGCAAATTACCAATTAATTGAAAATACATATTTGATTAATATTTCGAAAAACCCATCTTAAAAAGTATAAATATTGATGAAATAACACATGTACCATATCACTCTCGGTTCTCATGATCACCCTCATTATCTTCTAGCTCGCATGGCATGATAACACTATTGTTCTCAAAAATATGTTTTGATCTAGGGTCATGTGTCAATACAAACCACCAATCCCTATCCAACACATCTAGGTTAAAAAACACCTGGTTGCAGTGTTTAGGGAAAACATAGGGCTCCTTAGCTTCATCCCACATATTTCTAGAGTTTATACATATCAGCCTACTATCGCGATCTTCCTTTACATTATTCCGATCAAAGGTGTCCCACACTTGCGCCTAAAAATAACACATTGGAAAGATGAAAAATCCACTTCAATGATCTCTTGTATCTTTCTGGTGTAACCTAACATCCCTCGTACTAGGTTTTGATCACGGTGGCTAGATCGAATAGATTGATCGAACTCGACTTCCAATCCACAATCTTGTGTGATGTTTCCAGCATCGGCATTTTCTGTGCGAAAATGGTGTCCATATGCCCACATAGATGGGAAAAAATGCACCTATTATAAAAAATTTAAAAAAATCATAGTGTCATGTGTCTTATAAATAATAATCCAACAGTTGAAATATGAAATGTAGATGTCTTAATATAAGTTTCAAATTTACATATAAATTAAAAATATTATTACTGATTTGCTGCACCCAATCCCTATGTTTAGCGCATCCTCTTTAGCACGCAGGTAACGACAGGTAGCACCGTATTTCTCTCTGACTTGGTTAGCAACCCAACTGTTGGGGCATATTTTTGGAATATTTTCTTTTAAATGATCGAGATAAGGCACACTTCTACCATTCAACCATCTAAATTCTTTCCTGTCACTATCCCATTTCATCTTGTTTTGTTCGTACAATGCGACCCACGATTGTGTCGCTTCAGAATTGTAAAGAACGAATTTATTGATTGCTTCAATTTCTACATTCGCTGATGAAATCAAACCAACATTATATAGTACTTAAGTACGGAGGCAACACCAACGATGGGTTCAAGAACCCAAGTTTAAGTAGAGAACTATATAAGAAGCACAACCATAGAACTTATGATAACCAAACCAAACAAACTATCAAAGTTTTTGTTAGACTTGAGCTGAACCAAAACAAACAAAACACCTTCGAGATTGAGGTGTAAAGTTAACATAACTCAGACAACACCAACCAAATAGTATAAGATGTGCCAACAAACAATGAAATGGATTGAAAGGACTAAGTTCTAACAACCACAATGTTAACCAACAAAACAAGAACCACAACCCCATAGCTCATTAGAACAAAACAAATGATCTATCATAATTCTAGACATCATAGATAACAAAGGTCAAAAATTTTGATCATGGGTTAAGGAAAAAAACATAAACACATATGATATGGATCATGAGCCTTAATTATTGCCACAACCAAATAATATGCCTTACAGTGCTTGATGTGGGAAACATCAAAGGTGGAAGACACACCTCCATGAATGCCTCTAATGGAGGATGCCCTTGTACAAATGTAAATTAAACAACTCCTTCACCATACTTGAAACCAACAACCTTAATTATATATGATTGGTTCTTTTCTTATTTATTCATTATTTAATTTTACATCCAATAAAAAAATTGGATTTAACATTATATCAACCTCAATAACTATTCCTCGATGGGGGTCTGACTTTATATGGACAATTGGAGGCGTTATGGGCAGAGGATCCAGGCAGGACTCCATGTACCACATTCTCGCATTAATGGTCCCTCACGCACTCGGGCTTATGGAGCCTTGGTACCTGCACCGTGTTTCTTGCATCTTCTTCTTATCCAGGTTGATGGGCTGTGTATGCACTATCTATAGTGGTTGGGCGATTGTGAGCGAGAGGTGGGTGAGAGCACCCAGTGTATTGGTGTTTGAGCTTAATCTAATGCTTGGGGCACCTGCACAGGGTGAGGAATGTAATCATGGGGGCTGCGTGGAAGTGGCTTTGGTTCTGTTTTTTGCCGTGGGATCTAGGAAATTATTCCCCTGTTGCAAAAGGAGACGCGACTGGTTTTGGACTTGCACTCCTTGTAGTGGAGATTGAACCTAATTGGGTGTGTCTTTGTTTAAACCATTGGTTCATTGCGGCTACACAGATCCTGAAGCTTTTGGACGAGCCCGATGAGTGTGATTGGTTCAGGTTCGGGTGGAGCTCGGAGGTCCCGACTTTCTGGTGTGTGCCTCCCGACTACGTAGTTTACGTTGATAGTGTGAGAATGACTCGGTGAACAGGCCAACCCCCTACGACGTCTGGGGCCTGGTAAGCCGTGTTGGGGTGTAAAATGTTAGTTTCAATTTGGTTACGAGTTCTTTTTTTGATAGTGAGGCTCCTCATAGCCTCAGCACAACGTGGGGTGGCGATTCAGGCTGTATGTCACGGTAGTGTGGCCGAGCGCAAAGGGGTGGTCTTGGGCGTAGTATGGAGGACAAGCAGCCAAATGGAGATCCCAACTTTGACTTTATGTCTACAGAGAGCCAACACTGAATGGCGGCTATGGCAGTATCCCTAGCCCTCTCCCTGGGCCAAGTGGAAGCCCTGGTCACCCTAGACATGATAACGACCCAACTGAACTACATTCAACTCAACTTGGAAAACATGTAGGAACAGAGGTATGAGGAGAGAAACGAGCTTATTTCCTACATGCACGACATTCAACATTTGCGGAATGAAACTATGGTTGCTCTAGAGAGTCTTTGGCGCTAGCTTCAGTGCTCTCACGACCACCTCCAAGCTCTAGAAATTAAAGTGGACCACATTGATTATCACGTTCACAATCATGTAGGACTCTTCGCTGCACCTCCATTATTTCCTCCCAATCCCCCTCCTTGATATATCTCTCTGCAACTCTTTTTGTCATTTTTGTGCTGGCAATAACCATAGACATCGGTTGTCTTGGCTCTGTTCCAGGCTTAGTTTTGTGTAGAAATTTGTACCTATACTTTCTAAAGCTTGTGATGCTTAGTTGTACTGAAGACTTGATGTATCTTGATGTATCTTTCAAAATGATAATATAATGAATTTTTTGACAGAAAAAAAATACACATTTTCAATTTACCAACTTAAATTCACATTTTCATCTCTCTTCACATTCTCTCTTTTTCGAAAAAATAGACTACAAAATGATATGAATTTACCACAAAACCAATACAATACTCCCTTTCATCCTTTCTTATAAAAATATTTCTCTTAATAATGATAAATGGTGTAACCTTTCAATTTATTTTTTTTTAATTAATATTTTCATAAGCATTTTTACAATATTATAAAAGTAGTAATAATTAAAAAAATTACATTATAAATATGAAAACTAAATTAGTAATCAATGTAAGAGAATAGTTTTAATTTAATTTTGGAAATATTAGATAGGTTTATGAAGAGATGTTATAATGTAATATTACATTATGCAACCCAAAAAAACCATCACAAATCCATCTTAAACTTGAATATGTGAGAGATGATCAAGTTTTTTTTTTTCAACTAAGTACTCTACAATGCACTATGGTGTAGATTTTATCACCTCCTACTATATTATGTGAATATAATAAATAATAAATAAGTATGAATGTATATGAAAAATTAGATAAAATAAAAAAGATATTTCCTCTATATTCAAATTCCCTTATAACCTTAAAAATAATATTATTATTAAAAATGAGAAAAAAAAATAATTAGAGCAACACAAATTCATTTAAAACTTAAATATATCTTAAAAAATTAATTTCTTAAATTAATTTTTATTATTATTATTTGAAAATTTGAACAAGATTTAGTAAATTGTTTCTTAAAATATGATTATTGTTATTGAAAAACTTAGTATCTTATTATCAAGTACCACGCTGAAAACTTAAATATATCGAAGGCTATTTAATTTCTTAAATTATTTTTTACTATTATTATTTGAAAATTTCAACAAGATTTACTAAATTGTAATAATTTTGTTTCTTGAAATATGATTATTGTTATTGAAAAACTTAGCATCTTATTATCAGGTACCAGTGTGTGGACAGTCTCTCCAAATTATATTTCAATTCTATTAATCTCAATGGACTTAGAGTGACAATGTTATTAGAAAATAATATCTTTTTAAGAAGTGTGGGTTATATACATCTTCATGAGCTTTAAGATTTAAAAATGCATGGACTTCACTTATTAATGAGGTAAAATATGGCTAGCCATCAACTAACATGAAACTAGTAAGAATATGAGAAAGGAAAGATAAACAAAGTACACACAAATACATGCATTATAACAACAAGGTTGTTTCTTAGAAAACCTTTGCAAAAAAAACCAATTTTACAGATAATTTTTTTTTTCGCCAATTTTAGCCAAGGTAATGACAAAGTGAGCCTAACAATTCTTTAGTTATTGCTCGCAATGAAGGATCCAAAGCCTATTTATAGGCATCATTATATCCAATACTATGAAAAATATCATGAGCCACCAAATTTATGGGACCAAAAACCATATACCAATCCAGAGTCAAGGGTAACCTGTCATTCCCCACTTTAAATATTATAATCAAGGTATATAGGAATCCCACATTCTGCCTATCACTCTATACTTTACCAAGGGTACACGTGCCTAAATAGGTCTTAAAGTTGTATGCCATTTACATGTGCTTTATTTTTTTTTGAATCTCCAGTGTAATTTGTTTTTAATTATTGTTACTATTATCTCCAGAACTTTGGGAATGACCATTGCCTTTTCAAATTGCACTTACAAATTCCATTGTTCTCTTGCCTTTCCATACTCATCTTACACCATGTATTGCACAATCTCATGCCACATATTTTTCTTGCAAATCCTTGAAGCATTGGACTACCTATTTATGACTCATCCATATTCTGATGTCTATTCAATGATGCAACCTCCTTAATCACAACTTTAAAAAACTCTCTCTAAGAATCGTGTGATATAATACTAAGTGTTAATAATATGAGAAATGCAAGATAAATAATATACAAGAAAATACATCCATAACAACAAGGATTTTTATTTTTTTTGACAACCCTTATGGCAAACCAACCACAAAGATCTTTGATTTTACTTTATTCAAATGTGGCTAAGCCAATGACTAAGTGAGCCTAACACTCACTCATTTCTAACAACTTACAAGGAAGGATTCCAAACCTATTAATAGGCTTCATTACATGAAATACTAGGGGAAACATACCATAGGACACCAAACCATGGGCCCAAAAACCATGACCATAGATTTGAAACTCTTTGACTCATTCCCTAGTCAAAGTTAACCAAACATTCCACCTTTAAACATCACTTGGAAATTTTTTGAAAAAAAAATTTTCAATAGTTATAACCAAGGTATACAGAGAACTCTGACATACTTGACACTCTAAAATTTACCAAGAGTACATTAATGGTTCTTAAACTCTGTGGTTGTTGTTGTTGTGAAACAGGATCATTCATGGTACCATAAAACGGTTGTCGACGTTTCGAATCCTCGTGGATCCATCTTCGGGACGAAGTGAATTAAGGAAAAAGAAGGTTGCAAGAAGTCAAGGTATAAATGGTGAAGGCTAATGAAGATGAAAAGAGAAGCACGACACTAAGTCATGCTAATTATTAATTTTTTAAAAAATAATTTAATTAAAAATTTTAAAATTAATTTAATTTAATCAAATTAATCTCTAACTCTCGAAAGCTAATATGATAAATAATTAAAAAGTTTTAATAAATAATTAAAATTTTTATTTAATTATTATTAATGAATTAATTGTAATTCTAACATAAAAACCTAAAATAATTTCACATTTATGGTAAGATTCAATTTTTATCTAAGTTTTATTAATGAGAGGAAACTAACAATATTTTTAATTTACCTAACTATATGTTACTAAATAAGTTTTCAATCAATTCTTAATTAATTAACCTAAAAATCCAAGTATTAAAAATTCTTTTATTTTTATTTAATTAATTCTAAAAACCTATAAAAATCCAACAAACTCTCTTTAGAATTAATTTTTAAAATTAATTATTATTCAATTATTAAATTAATTAATTCCTAATAAATTATATTTAACTATATAATAAGAGCACCTATTAAGGTAAGTATATCCTTTACTGATAATAAATAATAATTAACTAATTTTTATTAATAGAATAAAAAATAATTAATGAAATTAATTATTATGAGTAAGTGGCATAATTTACTAATAATTTACTAACAAGATTTTTAATTTTACTAATAATGAGCACCATTAATTTTTATTTTTAATTTTCCTTTACTCATAATAAATAATAATTAATTAATTTTTATTAATAGAATAAAAATTAATTAATGAAATTAATTATTATGAGTAAGTGGCATAATAAGAGTTTTTGAGCTGCTACGACCCTAAACTAGAAAACTAAAAGGAAGGAGAAGAATACCTGCAACATTATACCTTGGATGAGGATGAGCCTAGGGAGCAAATCTGTCTAATAAGCGGTTGCCAACTATCACTAATCTCGTAACCTCCGTCCCTGTTGATGTTGTGCGGGTGTTTTATAATCTCCAACGCTTCTCTAATCTTACGTCTCTGATAGTGTTCCTCCCTTGCAATAATTCTAGCATCCTCAAGGCACAAGTGATGTTTTGTTTTTGAGGAGTGATCAGCAAGAGCCGAGGTTCTTGATCGTTCATGTTTAATATCGACACCATGCTCTTTCAGACGCTTATGCAGAGAGTGCCCCGTTTCACCAATATAACACTTCCCACAAGAACAGTCAATCTTGTAAACACCTTTGAGCTGACCCTCACTAATGCTATCTTTAACTAAGTGCATCTTTTGTCTAATGGTGCCTGCTGCTAAGAATTGTGCAAAAATGTTGCTCTTCCCCAAAACCCTAGCAATCTTATCTGTCACACCCCTAATATATGGCAGAAAAACATTTCCACCCCTCTCTTGAGGGTCCTGGCGCTTCTTGGACACGACAACGTTTTTCGCTTTGTTTATGGCTTTCTTGATTTCTCCTTCCTTATATCCTAAACCTAGGAAAACATGAGTTAGGTGAGAGATTTCTTCCTCCAAGTGCTCCTCGTCTGATATTCTCAGGGCTCTTACAGCAAGAGTGTTGAGGACACCAAATTTTTGAGCAGGGTGATGGTAAGAATCATCGTGAAGGTAGCTTTCAGTATGGGTTTTCTTCCTAAAAACTTGATGCCCTAATGTTCCATCCTCTTTTCGGGTAACCAGAACATCCAAGAAAGGAATGCTCCTATTTTCTTCCATCTCCTTGGTAAACTTAATATCTGGGGAAATTGAGTTGATGTGATCGAAGAATTTCTTAAGGTTCTCCCTACCATGCGACCACTTTATGTTAGTGTCATCTACAAACCGCTTCCACCAAGCTGTACTTAAGGGAAAGGATGCAAGGGCTTTCTTCTCGAAGTTTTCCATGAATAAATTGGCCACAATAGGTGAGAGTGGTGATCCCATTGCAACACCGGATACCTGCTCATAGAATTCTCCTTGAAAGCTGAAGAAGGTGGATCGTAAACAAATCTCAGCAAGCTTAGCTGTTTCAGGGTCTGTGACCTCATTAATGACCTGCACTGCTTCATATAAAGGGATTTTGGTAAATAACGCCACCACATCAAAGCTTACCAGGATGTCGTTCTCATCCACCTTCTCTTTATCAATAAGCTTGACGAAGTCACTAGAGTCCTTTATAAAGGAATCAGTGTTCCCCACAAGCGGTTTGAGAATTTTTGCGACATATTTCGCCAGTTCATAGGTGGGGGATCCAACGGTATTGACAATTGGTCTAAGAGGAACCCCATCTTTGTGAATCTTAGGAAGCCCATAAATTCTCAGAGTGACCTCACCAGAGGGTGTCAGTTTCTTCTTCAACTTATCATTGAGATGGGAGTTTGAGATTTCCTTCTTAACCTCTCTTAACACCTTTGGTAGGGGGTTGGAATTCAACTTATTATAGCTGCCACAATCAAGATGCTCTTTCATTTTTCTAATATAATCCTCCTTATCTAAAATTACAGCGGCCCCTCCCTTCTCTGCTTTAAGGACTACAATCTCATTGTTATTGCGAAGGTCTCTAAGAGCGCATATCTCCTCCTTTATCAGGTTGCTCTTGGGGGGTTTAGCTCTCCTTAGAATCAGGGACCATTCCTATCTAAGAGCTTCTTTGCCATCCAAAGGTAAACTTTGAATGCCTTCCTCAATGCTACACAAAATGCTCTCATTGGGAATACCTTTAAGAGCAATAGCGAATCCCAAACCTTTGCTAAGAATCCTACGGGTATCATTAATTAATTAAACCGAGGAGAGGTTAACAACCTTTTTGTTAGAGGAGTCATCACAAAAAAAATTCCTATTAATATATCCTTCCACACCAAATGAGGGCCCCCTATGTCTATCCTCATCATGTAAGGGTATCTTCTTAATACTTGCTTCATTCATGCTAATACCATTCTCAGATTCATCTAAAGGTTCTATATTAATATTTCTATCATCATTAAATCCGATCTTATTAATGTCTCTCTCCTCTAAGCTCCGAGGTACGCTGCTTAATATCGAACGTCCATGCAACGAGTCACACGGTATGCACTCCTTTATTCCATATAATTATGAATTATTATTAATTGAACCATGCATCAAACCATAACCCAAAACATTGTCTTCGCTACTTAATCGTTGATCTTTGACGACCTTAAGGTTGTTAACTGTGTGGCAAGAATCCACGTCCTTGTTTAATTTAATTAAACAATCTGACCTGCACACGGATTTCAAGGAAAAATCCTCCACGGTTTTACTCGGGTTAAGCACGGAGTGAACCGAGCCACATTTGTCAAGCTTTACTCTAGAATTGATGAGTGAACCAACAGAATCCATGAGAAAACCATCAGAAGAAAATGGACTCTCATTATAAGACTTGGCTACGGATTCAACCAGCGGATCATATGAGCAGCTACCGGATTTTATGAGTGGGACCTTATTTCTGTCTGCGTTGGTGTCGACTGCGTGGTTAGAATCAAAGGAAAAAACTTTATCGTTCCAGTTACGCAGGCTCAACGACAGGTCTGGAGGAGTTATATCAGGAAAATTATGTCTGATCATTAATAGTTCAGTGCATTTGTAAGAATAAACACACTGGTTTCTTGCTACAGCATCAGATCCGTCCTCGAATCTGCTCAAACTCCTTTGCTCACTGCTAAAACCAATGGTAACATCCTTCTTCGATTTCACAATGTTGTTGTTGCTCCTGTCATATGAGCTAATCTGTTTAACAGAGGCTAAGAGGCTAGCACTCCTCAAATTAGGCCGTGAAGAGCCGAAGACACATATGTCTGTTCCATCTACGTCCACAAGAGTAACATTACTGAATGATCTTGCTCGCTCACAGTGTCGTCTGGATGACTGTGGGTTTTTCTTAGAAAACAGGCTAACATCATTTTCCAACACCCGAGTCTCATCGAGAGCCATCCTCTTAAACTTAACCAGTTTCTTCGACTGTCTATCATGAGCTTTCTGACCCTTGATCTGAGCTCTGATCGCATCCTTTGCATCAATGGTATTCCATAAATTTGGACAGATTACACTGGCAAGCCACAGATGCAAAGAAAGAGCCATGCGTCCTAGCCTATCTAAAGCCGCACGGGTGTGCTTAATCTCACCCCAAATAATGCTAAAGCTGATTTTGCAAAAATATCTATTATATTTGCGAAGATGAAGAATAGGTTTTATGCGGGCGAAGTCAGGAATTAGGTTTAGGTCACGACATTCTTTAAGAAAACGGAGGTCTGCGGTCCTTCTTTCAATCTTAATTCAAATTTTTTCCAGATGAAAGATATCTACCCAAAACTCCCCTCCGTGTAGGGAAATAATAATGGTTCTTAAACTCCTGTGGTTGTTGTTATTTGCAGAAACCGGATCATCCACAGTACCATAAAACAATTGTCGACGTTTTGAATCCCAACGGGGATCCATCTTCAGGACGAGAAATGAATTAAGGAAGAAAGAAGGTCGCAAGAAGTCAAGGAATAAATGGTGAAGGCAAATGAAGATGAAAAGAGGATCCGACACTAAGTCATGCTAATTAATAAAAGTTAATTTTTGCGAGTAATTAATTATTATTTATTATGAGTAAAGGAAAATTAAAATTAATGGTGCTCACTTTTAGTAAATTTAAAAATATTGTTAATAAATTAATAGTAAATTATGCCACTTACTCATAATAATTAATTTCATTAATTAATTTTTATTATATTAATAAAAATTAATTAATTATTATTTATTATGAGTAAAGGATAATTAAAAATTAATGGTGCTCATTATTAAGTTTTAGTATTACAATTTATTAGGAATTAATTAATTTAATAATTGAATAATAATTAATTTTAGAATTAATGCTTAGTAGGGTTTGTTGGATATTATAGGTTTTAGAATTCAAAATTTATTAGGAATTAATTAAAATTTAAATTTAAAAAAAAATAATGTTTGGTATTTTATTAGGGTTAATTAATAAGAATTGATTAAAACTTATTTAGTAACATATAGTTAGGTAAATTAAAATTCTTGTTAGTTTCCTCTCATTAATAAAACTTAGACAAAAATTGAATCTATAATAAATTTGAAATTATTTTAGGATTTTTTGTTAGAATTAGAATTAATTCAATTAATAATAATTAAATAAAAAATTTAATTATTTATTAAAAAAAATTATTATTTGTCATAATAAGCTTAAGAGAATTAGAAATTAATTTGAGTAAAAATTTTAATTAAAAAAATTTAATAAGAAAATTTAATAAAATTATTAAAAAGATTTAAAAAGATTTATTAATTTTTTTTTAAATTAGCATGACTTAGTGTCGGCTCCTCTTTTCATCTTCATTACACTTCACCATTTATACCTTGACCTCTTGCGACCTTCTTTCTTCCTTAATTCGCCTACCGTCCACTGAAGATCTGTCGCCGTCGCGTTCGAAAGCGTCATTTAAGCTGTTTTATGGTAGTGTGTGAATGTCGGTTTATGCAAATAGAGTACACGTTCCTAACTAGAACGTACAATTGTATGCCAAATTACATGTAGTTTATTTTCATTTTTTGAATCTCCAATGTTTTTTTTAATATTGTTATTATTTCCATTACTTCGAAAACTTTGGGAATTTTCATTATTTTTTGAACTCGCACTTACAAATATCATATTTTTCTTGCCTTTCCATGGTTATCTTCAATTATGTGTTGCACTTACAAATCATTGAAACACTTAGCTACCTCATTGTAAATCACCCATGTTTTCATGTCCATGCAATTATGCTACCTCCTTAATCATGAATTTTGCAATCTCTCTTTGAAAGAATCCTAAGATCTGATATCAATGGTTAATAATATGAGCAAAGTAAATTAAATATAATACAAGCAAATACATCCATAACAACAACAAGATTTTTTCTTGCAAAACCTTATAGAAAAATTAGTGATAAAGTTATTTGAGTTTTCTTTGGAAAAATCTGGTATAGTATGGGCAACATAGCATAGACCACCAAAACATGAGCTACCATTAGCCATAAAGATGTTTGGATTTGCTTTGGAAAAATTTGGTATACTATGGGAAACATGGCATAGATGATCAGAGGCTCAGTATCTAGCTCAAAAATGAAAGTTCTAAGAATTGATTGGAAACTTAACGACAACGATCGACACGTCCCCAGAAATCCAATGCAACTCGTTTTGTCAAAAACCGACTTCGGGTGAAGAAGTTATAGCCTGCTGACCGTCGTTTAGAACATGGATATATATTTTTTTAAATTGCATAACAGTGATAGGTTGATGGCATGACAGCCCAGTCACCATGCATGGAATATTATTCAGTTTTTTCCCAGTGGCACTCTGACAAATGTCAAAAGTAGATTCACCAGTTTAGTTTGAAAGTGAATTTTTTTTAAGGATATGCTCTTAAGGTTGAATTCAATTTTTTAATGTGGGAGGACAGCCCAACCAGAGGTCGCCATGTGTCCCTTTTGGTTGACCCCCTCTCCAAGGTTGGCATCGAATTTCAATTTTATATGGTGGCATGATTAATTTTTCTAAGCTCTGAGGAGGTTGGATTAACATTTATGTGGTGGCATATATGTGCTATAACACTGAAGTCTGGATTTAATTATTGGAGTGCATTTTATATAACTCCAAATTCTGCATATGGTGGAGGGTGCATTGGTTATAAACCATTGTCCAAGTTCAAATGTTATGGATTATCCACATATCATATTCCGGTGGCATTTTAAACTATGGTTATATAGTCCGAAACTTATGGTGGAGTATTTTAAACAAGCCAATGTCCGAGTTTAGGTTGGAGCATATTTCAACGATTGGAAAAATATGTATAGAGGGTCAAGGTCGGGGCTCGACCCCACGACCTCCCCCATACCACTCTCTACCCTTGCCAACGAGCTATCACCATGAGTCTCGATAACCAAAGGCTCCAGCGTATATTTAAAGTTAACTGAAATCTCCAGTGGGGGTTTAGAGGGGCCCAGCCCCCTCCCATACAACCTTGTTGCAAGACTGAGGGAAAGCGGAAATTTTAAATGGCAGGGATTAAATTCTAATCCGGGTTTATTAACCCATTCAACCACGATTAACTGTTAATTAATCTGGTTTTGGATAACGTGCTTAGTGCGCAATTAATTCATCTTATCACCATTAATCTCCTGATTAAGTTAATTAAACTCGATTTTAAAACGGAAAAAACTTTGTCAGTGCCCCCAAATTCGGCGGAATTTCCAAATTTGTCGGGCTTATCCAGAGTCTTCTCCAAATTTGGAGGAGGAATCTAGGGAAAAAATTAATTGGCCATATCTTGAGCAATTTTCGACCAATTTTGGCTCACGAAGAGTCATTTCCAGCAGATTGGCATGCTCTGAACACATTGGAATAGGTTGTAGAGGTAGAGGAGCAATTCTACAAGTGTTTTTGGCACTTTGAATAATTTTGAAGCTCAAGGCCACCAGGAAGGAAGACCATGCCTAGATCAGCTGAAGGCCAAATAGAGTGAATGAATAATCATTTTTGATAGATTTCGGCATTCTGAACTCATTAGAATATGTTTGAGGAACATTTGATGCATGTAAACATAAATTTTTGCACTATTGAGCTACTATAGAAGCCCAAGCCATGGAAACTGGATCAAGGAGATGTAACCCAGGAGGGGGTGAACTCCTTCATCAAAACTCTTTTTTAATGGATCAATTGTGATGGTTTGTTGTTCTTTATGTTTCTGTTGTTCAGCATCTTAAATTCATACTTTGTGCTCTTGAATTCACTCATAAAAACTCAGTTAATTACCTGTTTGACACACATAAACAACAAAGAAACATATATACCTCAACCATAAGATCAACAAATAATAAAAACTCAGATAATTACTTGTTTGACACACATAAGCAACAAGCAAAGACATACAGCTTAGATATGATATTGGTTGAAAAGTAATACTATTTCTCTTTACACTTATTGTAATTGTATTTAGTGTAGAGCTTACATTCTTTATCCAAAGAGCAGTGTCTATTGAGTGAGTAGTTTTTCTTTGGTTTTCAAATTAAGCTCAAGGAAGATCAGCTGTATGGTCGAATGTTAAATATAAAACAATATGTTTATTTAAACATTCAGTCAAATTTAAACACTTTGAAAATCCCTAGAATAGTTATCATACATAAAATACAATAAACAACCAAACACTTTATTGATATTGAAATAAGGCATGCCAAATTTAGTCAAATTCGGCACACTTCGAAATTATCCTATAAAATAGTTATCATACATAAAACACAATGAACAACCAACACCTCATTGATATCTAACATTGCTTAGTCAAAGCGGAACAGTGCAAGAATCAAACCAATGATTCTGGTGGTTTCTAACTTCAATTCTAAAACTTTGCTGATAAATAAAAAGATACAATGAACAACCAACACTTCATTGATATTGATATAAAGCATGCCAAACTCTAACATTGCTTAGTCAAGAGGAAATGATGTAAGAATCAAACCAATGATTAAATTGGTTTCAAGCTTCAATTCTAGAACTTTCTTTGATAAATAAAAGCATAACTAGTTTAGTTGCATCTTTTGAAGCTGAAACCCTCTTGAGTCTCATTCATAACAAGGATTTCGGGCAATGGTAGTTCTGCACTATGTTCTCTTCTCCCAATCAGAATGACATTTCTCAGCCCATCAGCGGCTAGAAGATATGAAATGCATACTAGATGTATCATATTCAAGGGTACTTAAGTTTGTTGTCATAAGCGAGCGGATATACGTACCGGGGAGGGCACAAAACACATTTTCATATGACCTGACAGAAAGCTCAATAGAAATTTCAAGTAACAAATGCACAAGATAAGGCACTTCTACCTAAATGTAGATGCATGTGAGTTTAGCGGTTATAAAATAAGACTTCTTACTAGAGCAGCCAGTACTATAATCACAAGATATAAAATAGACAAACAACATGTTGAAGCCATGGGAGCAGCTTACACTCAAAGTTATTATAATATCTATTCCAATAATGAAAACCCAGATTTAGAATACCCATCTTGTTCCCACTCTGCTATGCAATGAGATGTAGGGTAATGAAAGGAGGAACCAAAGGTTGTGATGCGATAAATGATGAGATGGGGATTTTTATAATGTGTCAATACTGAAAACAAAGGAAACATTTAGAAATGAAACCATACCATAATGCAAGCCTTATGATCATGCCTTAATATATAATGATGCGTTGAGAACTATAGTGTGCCAGTATATGAAAACAACAAAATAACCATGACAATTTGCAGGAAAAAATGAACAATGAAATCAACCCTTCAATGGAAGAGTGGCTGTTGAAAAAGTTGAAAATTAGCGAAACCTCTGTCATCACAGACTGTGGAAATAATATGGGTAGGAGAGGGTCAATCTGATCTTGGACTACTGCTTTCCAGTGACAGCATAACTGCAGTCAAACGTGCTAAACCTTCATTAAAAGGGGTTTATAGGTCCAGGCAGATGTTCATTGTGAAATGAAGACACAATACATTTTTTCCTCATGTGCCCATTCAAAATCTCGATTTGGAAGGGGTTGTTCAAATTATCAAGCTTCAAGCTTCTTGGAATAAGGTATTCATTGAATTTTGTCTAACTCGGTGGTTTGAAGTGCATAGAACTCAGTGAACATTTCCCTTCTAAATACTATGGGGCATATGGAGGGGTGGAAACCAAAAGATTTTATCGAGCATGAATTGCCTCGTAGAGTATTCCGATATCACCCACAATCCCTGTAACTTTCGAGATGGGCAACGACGGGTTCAAAGTGTACTGATGAGGCTGGCAGGGCCAATTGGAAAGGGGAAACTCCCCCCACCTTCATCACAGTTGAATCCACCTCTGAGCCCGACAATTGCCCTCAGTCATTCAAGTTTATGCTGATTTTCTTTTTGAAAGTAATGTTATTACATACTCCAAGTAGGTCTGGACATGAAATAGATAGATACATTTCCTTTTCCACTGATAATATAATTAACTAAGAAAAAGCACGACAATGCAAAGTGGCACGTAGTATCTTTCATAAATGTTTCTTTTTAATCTTCAATGAGGTCCTCACTGAAGAGGGACACAATTTATCAAGATCATATAAAACAAAAGGCCACTTCAGGACTAGTGTTCATAAACTACTTGTGTAAAGATATAAATTTACTTCCCCGCTATTTTACTGGCATTTTTCGAAGAACTGGGCAGTGTTGGCCCAATCTTGATCGTCCTTCGGATCCCCTGAATCCAAGTATAGAGCCGCAGTCCCTGCCGGGTCTGAAATTGCTAACTGGTTATTAGTGTGTGGATGCATTTCTTAAAAAAGTAATGTTGGACTGCATCATGCAATATCTAAGTTCCCATTACGATAGGCAACATACACCTAATGACTTTATTAAGTTTTTCTAACCATTTTCATCTTTTGCAAACCATCTACTATGGTATGTTTTTTCAAGGATATTCTATGAAAGCTTTGGAAGCCGCAGTGCTCATGAGAAAGACTCTGACTCCGTTCCGGATTGTCTCCTTACACATATGTGAAGGTGTCTATATCCCAAACCGTTGGAATTTAATTTCCAACCGCCTTAAAATGCAAACAGATTGAGGCGATAGCAAGTTGAGGCGTTCAGCACACAAATGCGAGACCAAGCGGCAAACAATTCCGCGGGGTCCAGCATGATGGGCGGAGTTGTGAACCCCCTAAGCCGCCGACGTCACCGGGCCGGCGGGGTCCACACAAATGCACATAAAATGGTTGCGGGGTTTAATATAATTTTCCCATCGCACATGTTTTAAATCAATGGTTGGTTTAATGTTTTAATGTTATTTGTTTTATTTTTAATATATGCAATACATATATATTAAAAGGCCCGTAAGGTGTATATATTATTGTAATACACAGTATGTAATTTTTATTACACTACAGTGTATAAAAAGGGAAAAGACAGCAGAATTGTTTACATTACACATAACAGTTTATGGAAGCACAACAGTGCGGGAAGAAAATTTGACAAACAGTGCCACCAAGTCAAATCTGTCATCAATGCATTTTTCAAGCGGTGCCGGCATAGTAATGATGCCATAAATGAATTTTTAAGCGGTGATTTTTTGTCAACGAATGACATTAAATTTTCTGAGATATTTTGTTTTAATATACAAGTACGAGTCATGTTTTTAGATTGTAATTGTTAGTATGAATCCTTTGTCGAAGTGTACGAAAAGAGACCACTTTAGCTACGCATAACTAATAGCCCTAACATCAAATATGGCTGCCAATATCTTCAGATCTGCAGTTAGTTGATCAAGACAAGAGCTGCAAAAAACCAGATCTATGTATAGAAAGACATTAAGCAGTAAAAAGAAAGTTTTGCTCCATATATCCAATAGACAAGACAAGAACAATTTTTGAAAGAATTTTTTGTATTAAGGGCACCTGGGAGGAAAACAAGAAGATGTTTCCAATTCTCCTCAATGGTATGGGTTCTTGGAAGTCCTCAGCACTTCAGATCTAGCATTTCTCTCTCCTGTTGGTGTAGAAAACCCAGACAAAGATAGAACTCAAAGGGAGCTCACACAAAAAAATAATGGAAAATATGACAATGATAATGGCTCAAATTCAGACCAAGAGTTTATATCCAGAGTGATCTAATAGGCAAAAAAAGGTGAAGAATGGTAGGAAAATCCCTCCTATTTATAACAAAATATTGGGTCATTCTAGATCTTGGTGCATGATTAAAATAACATTAACCAAATCTAGATCCACCTTTTATGGAATATTTTATTATATTTGTTGGAGGGAAAAAGTATTTGACTTGGGTCAAACCCCTTTATTTGTGAATAATAAATAAATAAATGATTTATTTATCATTTTAAGGAAGTGGTTGAAAGATAATCAAATAAATAATGATTTATTTAATTATTTATGGGTGATTTAGTCATATTTAATAAGGAATATTATTTAAATAAGATTTAAATAATTATTCCTAGAAAATAATAAGATAAATAAATATTTATCTAATTAATTTCTTTGTTTTGGGTTAAACATGACCAGGAAAGTCAAACAAATATAGGTTTGTTTAATATTTCCTTTTGGGGTTTCCTGTTTAGACCATAAACAACCTAATAAATGTGTTTTATTAAGTTATTTTACATAATGAAAGCAATTTTACTTAGGGTAAAATTGGTCTTACATGGTGTACTTGGGTCCATCTAATGATAGTAGGTTAGATGACCAAAAAATGGTGTAACAGATTTCCCCCCAGCGTGAGAGTGTTAGGAGCAAATCGTATGACCGAAGTACGTTGTAAGAACTCAATCACCAGACATCAAAAGGGAAGTCGGAGAGAGAGATGTAAGGTAGACTAATGTGCTGAAGAACTAGACCCTGAGGAGACGAGACTTACAGGTGCAACAAGTCTCTTTTTATGAGAGGGTACCTGTGCTAAAGGCGGCGGGGGAGGCATACCTATGCCCGCCGAGACAAAGTACAAAAGAATAGTGTGTCCAATAAACAAGGGACCGAACCATAAAGTACAGCTGGCATAATCAAGAGCCAGATAAGAATACAATGAAGAGTCTCACATACATGCTGTGCCTGGGATAACAGCCAGGACTAGTACAATAATATCTGAGTACATGAGATAAATACAACCCAAATGCCCCTTGTAAATGGGGAAGGGCTCACAACATCTGACTGATACATGCAAATCATAGAGGTGCTGCAAGTGGCTAAGGCCAACATCATCAAAATCTGGAGCGGCATCAAAGGCTGCAATGAAGAGGTCATCCGGGCATGTGGGGGGCTACCTGCAGGGCCACCCCCCCATGAGGGCTGAGACATCTCACACACGCCCGGGAATCATCAAGAGCTGCTGCTGGGTCACTGGACTGTCCAGTATACGAATCTCGATCATGCTGAAAGGAGCTGGAGAAGCAATCAAGTCAAAGGGAAGTGAGAGATCCCCCTGCCTGATTCGAGGCACCGAACAAGAGTGGAAGCTGGAACCAAGGTACACCGCCTTCCGGACTCGTCTTCGGAATGGAGAACGGTGTCGATAGAAGGGTCCCACGGCGGTGAGGTGCAATGAGATATCCTCAACTAAGGCACGAGAGAAAACAGAGAGCGACTAGACAGACTAATAACAATGATGATGATGGAATGGAGGGGACCGAGTAGCGAATGGACGACTTCCCTTGTTAGAGCATAAAGGGCATGAATGACATGGTTATGGACCGACACAATATCATAAGGATAGGGGAGAGTGGGACTGAAGGCCATAATGTGCGACACAAGAAAGAGACCAAGCAATGAAAGATGGAGGGCTATAGCGGGGTACAAAGGGACTCGGGATAGACTCCGTGAATGCTATGATGACTCAACTTAGATGCTCTAAGCAGGGGCGACTCGATGGTGCTGCCACACAGTAAAGGCCCAATGGGGGACCATGAAAACATGAGTACAAGATGGTAACTCATGACGAAAATCGACACGAACATGGACAAGTATGGAGACAAAGTGGTGTCCCAAGTACAAGTGTTGTAAGTGAGGAAATTCGATTTTAAGGAGAGGTGAAGTGACCCTTCTTGGACAAAATGTGTCTTGGTGAAGTATAAAATCACAAAAAACTAACAGATACCCATTTGAGGGTTCGGCGAGAGCTTTCCAATGGTGCAGACGGTTTTTCAAATGGAGCTACGGTATGGTCGTAGCAGGCGAAAGAATAAACAAGGGTTCTCTTTTAATAAGGCAGTTTTCCCTCCAAATCCACTCATTTGCTAGTGTGGCTGTGGTGAATGTAGAGAGGAGAGAAGGCCCTAAATCTCGCGTGAGCGGAAGTGACAAATCGACTATTGGAATCTATCCGCCGCCTGTAAGAGGCCTAACCTTACTCTTTCATTTTGATGGATTGAAAGTTTAGATTAGGGCCCAGAATCTCAGGAACAGACCCCCTTGCATATTTTTGGCTGGGTCGCACTTTTTGGGCCAAAATCTGCGACCTGGGACGCAGGTTTTGGGCAAAAAGGTGCGACCTGTCTCAGGATTTGGTAGAAAAGTGCGACCTGGAAGATGAGGGGGTTTTGGTGTTGTTTGATGGCTGAGAGTTGGGTTTTTGTGTTTCGTTACAGTATTCCCTATCTGTAGGCTGACAAAGATGATGTTTTGTGCAGATATGGCAGATATACGAGCGAATTGGAGGGAGAGAGACCTGGGTACATTACGGGAAGAGATCCAGGCAGATCAGGGTGTCCGTCGTGTGTTGGCTAGGTTTGGGGTTCTGAAGTTTCTGGAGAACCCTTTGATGAGAGCTGGAGAGCCCTTTTTGGCTTGGATTATCAGTTATTGGGATCCAGAGCATGAGGTCTTTGTAGTGCAGGGGCACAGGATAAAACTGACAGTCCAGGATGTGTATTTCCTGACAGGTCTCCCGCCACTTGGGATGGTGGGAAATACGCAGCCAGTGCTACCGCGGGGGCGGAACATCATGGAGTTTGTGGAGCGGCATTGTCGACCGGGTCTCCAAGTCAAAGGGACACGGATACCGATCGGGGACCTAGAGAGACTGGAGACCCGGGAAGTGGCCGCAGCGGTGCTGTGGATCCTGGGAAACCAGGCATTCCATCACATCACTGGGGGGAAGATGATGATCGTAGAGAGTGTGTTGAGTGGGACCTACTATGGGTGGGCCCAAATGATGTTGGTGTCGTTAAAACGACAGCTGTCGCTTTGCAAGCGGCAAGTGAACCACGATTGCTCGTATGGGACTTTATTGTGTTCCTTCTTTTTTGAGAAGATCCCGACCTTACGACCTCGTATACAGCTCCTAGATGGGGGCCCTAGAGAGCCCAGGATGCGCCGGTGGGGGCAGCTACTGTGCAGAGGAGGAGGAGGGGCGGTCGGACGAGTGTTTCGACCTGAGTTCTTTGCCCATTGGGATCAGATGTCGTTATACATAGACGACTATCCCTATAGTGGGATGAGTTATTGTGGGGATCCGGACCTACCACTTCCGCCTGGTCGAGTATGGGGGCCCGATGGTAAGTGATAAGTAACTATTCTTGTATGGGCATGTTAAAGTTATTGAATAGTAGATATGGTACTGATTCATGTACTTTTGGTATGCAGATATAGCTCCAGTAAAACCTGCCGGATATATGGGACGCCCGGCAGCCTCTAGAGCTGCAGGGCCGAGTGGGTCGAGAGCAGCGCGCAATGAGGATGTGGCCGCCCTTTTGGAGGACATCCGCCGTAGATGCGAGACGTTGCTGACCGGAGTTTCAGAGCGCGGGTGGCAAGACTTAGACGACCAGTACGTGGAGGCATGCATTGGTCTTCCCTCGGAATGGCGAGGTGTCATGCGGCACATGGCGATGGCTGGTCAAGGCATATGTGATCTACGGGCTACAGGGGCAGAGCCATTGGCTCGGGATTCGCCAGATAGTGAATAGGTGTGGGGCATGTGGTGCCCCCTAGTGTGTATGTAGGGGCAGGTGGTGCCCCCAGTTTTGAGTTTTTTGTAACATGCTATGGGCATGTCATATGTATCAGAGTAGATGGACTCTAAACACATGTTTTGCGACACATATTATGGATATGCATCTTTTTTAATGATTATGAATGTTATTGTCTTGTATAAAATGCGTGTGATAAATTCCAATCTAGAACATGGTTTGCAATACTATCTACATAGTGATTCTGTTCTCGAGGTACATGGTTGAAAGTTATGGTTTCAAATTCACGTATCAAGAGTTTCACTCGTAAATATCGTCTAAACAGCACAGGATTACGCACACGATAGACACCATTTAGTTGCATGACAAGAAGTAGAGAATCTAAATGAACATGCAGATGGAGGATGCGATGAAAGAGGGCATCGGCTAAGAGACCACGCACTGCATCATATTCGGCCTGATTGTTGGTGGAAGTACCAATGTAGACCCCGTTTGAGAGCACAAGGGCATGCAAGGGGGTGAAAATGGTCCAACCTGCCGAGGCTAGATTCCGGGAGTAACGACTTGCACCATCGGCGTAACCGATATAGGGTGGGGACGAGAGGTCCTGCGGAATAGTGTTACAAGACAACAAATGGGGGGAGAAGGGACAATGACAACAGCGTGAGTGTACAGAAGACATCGAGTGGAAACTGCGGGAGGGAGTGCGATGAGCAAGATGGCTATGACTCATATACAAACTAGAGGGTGGTATATGAGGGCTGTAGGAGGTATGGCGGGGACTCGGGCTGTGGAGGTCAACAGAGATACGGGTGGAGTTATCTCATGTATGGGCAGAAAAGAGGGGGATAAGGGTGGAAGGGACATCACATGACGCGGAAAAGTTACCTAAATCATCCGTGGGGGAAGAAAGGCTCGCATACAGATCATCACGGAGAATGACGGAAGAACATGGAAACAAAGGGTTAAAAGATGGGGAGCCCAGGGTGGTCACTGAAGGGGGGTCAAGCGAAAAAACAGGGGAGGATTCAAGGGGAATGTGCTCCGAGGGTGCACAGAGGATAATAGGTAAAGAATGGTCGTAGTAGACTCCGTCATCTGAACATCAGGGGGGGGAATGTCGATGGGAGCGGGGGGATCCTCAAGCTGGCCCGAAGCATACTGCGCGAGTATGGGAGAGGCGGATTGATTTTGTTCAACCTCATACTCTCGAACTACTTCTAAAGAGGCGCGGTAATGTGTCAGGTGAGGACAATGGTGGGAGTAATGGCCATGGACACCGCACAAAGCACAGGGTTTGCTAGTGCGAATAGTTTTTGGGTTCTTGGTTACGGACGAGGACGGAAGAGAAGGGTCGGAGACCGTAGACTCAGGGAACGCGACTTTAACCATGGGTTGAATGCGGGGCAACTCAGGACAAGTATGGGTGGCGTGACCGACGACATCACACAAGGCACAAGGCTTTGCGAGCGGAGGAGGAGCTGGGTCAGTCGGGGTGGCCTTGTCTTTGGATGCCCCCTTGTGAGCTTTGCCTTTCTTTCTTGGAGCTGTCACCACAGGGGTAAGGTCCTGGGGAGGTGCAGGGGGCACCGTAGCAACGGAGGAAGCAAGGGGGACCGGTTGAACCGGTGTCAAAGCAAGATAGGGTTTGGGGTGACCAGGAGGGGTAGCGGCTGGAGGGTCAAGGTACCAGACGAGTATACCCAGGGTCAGGTTAGGGAGAGAGAGGATGGCCATGATGGGGACCGAATAGACTCCGGGAGGGGGAGCCAGGAACGGTATCTGACCAGCGGGATAATGACCAGGAGGGACGACTCCGAGATGATTAAGGCCTGGGGGAACCGATCCAGGGGGATAAAGGGGTTCAGGGATACCAGCTGTAGGAGAAGGGCCAGAAGGAGGAGGTCCGGCTGGCGGAGATGAAGGGCTAGGAGCGGGTTGCGGTGGGCGAGGTTGCGGCTGATGTTGCTGACTAGCCGAGGCGGGTCGCTTAAGGGCAGCCCGAGACGATTGCATCATGCAAACATTCGATAAGCTGGGATCAGAGATAGGAGGAGGAGGGAGACCAGGAAAAGTTCCAAGCAAAGAGGAGTCTTTATAGACGCCGGGAGAGACACTGGTCAAGGAATCGACGGTTTGCTTATTGGCTACAGAAGAGATGGTCGTCTTAGGGGAGGTTTGAGACTTTGGCTCATGATAAGTCAACTGGTCGATGGTGACTATCTTTCCATTGTGAGGAAAAGACATCTTGCGAAAAACCGCAGATGGGACAGCAGACATGGCATAGGTGTAGCTTCGCCCCAATAGAATGTTGTAGTCTAGAGGGGCGTCGATGACTTCGACGTCAACGCAAACAGTCTTACCGGCAAGGGTGATAGGACAATTACGAAAAAGGCCAATGGGCTGGGAGGCGTGGCCGTCCCACACTCGAAGGGTGATCGTGGAAGGGGCCAAGTCAGGAGATCCGAGTTGCTTCCAAACCGAAGTGAACATCACACAGGTGGATGCCCCCTCATCAATTATACACCGAGAAACATTGGCATTCCGGATTTTGACTGGGATTTGGAAGGCGACGGAAGCAGGAAGAGGAGGATGTTCTAATTGATGGGCGTCGAAAACAATCATTTGGTCATCAGCAGGATCTACAGCGCCCACGGCAGATAGCAAAGCCTTCTTTTGGGAAGGGCACGACCGGAGGAGTTCCAATGTGGAAATGGCGGCAGGAGATTGCGCCAAATCATCTACTATGCTATACAAATGAGAAGCTCAACCAGAAGCAGCATTTCGACGTAATGGTCCCTTAGGAATCTTGGTATGAACCTCAACTTTGGGTTGAGGGATATGTAAGGGGCCATTGGATGTCGAAAGAGGCTCTGTAGAACTGGAAGAAGGGGACCGCGTACTGAGTGGAGGTTTGGGGTACCGGCGAGACCGAGTTTGAAGGTGAAGGTCGATGGTTGGGGATGGGATCGTGTTCATCATGAGGCACTCTCGTTGAGGAAATCCGTAAGAGGAAATATGAGTTCCGATCTTGTCCGTCGTGTGGCGGTAGGCCCAGCATCCTTCCCGAGGGAAAGGATCGCGGAACACAGCTTGGCTGAGTAGTGCCACATTAGGGGGAGCATGAGGGGAGGCATGTTGTCCTCGCAATGTGGCTTGAGACTCCCACATCTACCGCATCTGTGGTAGGAGGGGACAATCTTGGGTGTAATGACCATAAACACCACAACATGAACAAGGCTTATTTGTGCAAAGAGGCCTGTCCGGCTTGGGCTGAGTGCCCTGTTGCTGGTTAGTAGTGTTAGGGTCAATACCTTCAGGATTGGGTCCACGGGTACCAGGGGAAGATTGGTTTGGATTGCCTCTCTGCCTTCTTTGAGAAGAAGGGGGATTAGTCGTGCCCTGCTGTGCAAATACTTGCCTTGGAGGGGGATGTAGGTGCTGCTGCGGGGTTGGAGGAGGCAAGGGAGGTGGAAGCGCATATGCTGGAGGAGTTGGCGCACCAGGCTGCGGATAAGGGTAATGGTTAGGTTGGGAAACATTGGCGTAAGAAAGAGGTTGGCAAAAGGATGAGGCATGCCGTATCCTCGGATACATGTCACCTCCGGAGGGGAAAGTTAGAGAAAGCAGCCCAACCCGAGGGAGACCATAGCCCATAGGAGGTTGAGCATACGGATGAGAAAGGGCTCCAACGATACCGTCGGCGGAATGAGATGCCCCTGGGGCGTTAGCACCACCAGGCCTAGGGAGGTCAGGAAGGATGGTATAAACATAACCAGACTGAGCATAGATCAGGTCATATTTCAAGGCTACTTGGAGGGCAGCTTCTTCGATTTGAGGGAAATGGGAGGCGACATCTTTGCCAATGGGAGGTAAGAGAGTGCGAAGGAACTAGTCCATATAAACCCGATCTTTGGAGGGGGGAGCTCGACATAAGCTCTGTCTTCTTCACCATTCTTGGACATGAGTGGAAAGGCAGGTCGAAGAGGTTTGCTTGAAAGAAGTCAAAAGCTCTGTACCAGTATCGTATCGGAGAGGGAGCTGGAAATAAGATAAAGGCTTGGGAAATGGTCTCAAAGGTGGTATGGGAAGAGGTGGCTTGGTCAACATACCATTTAGAAGTGTCGCCGGTAAGCGTGCGCTAGAACAACCGAAGACAGACAAGTGAATCATCGTAATGGAATTGGAGGTTGGAGTGAAAACCACCATGCTCCATGTGGAAAGATCGACATGGTTTGAGTTGCTGATCTTTCCAAAGAGGGCCTTCGAAACTTAGGATGTTCGTAGGAGCTTGGTTGGCATAGCGTGCCAACCAACATCGTGGCGATAGGTTCATTGATCAACTGATTGAAATCGAGGAGGCTGAGGCCTGCGATGTACGGTAGCAAGGGTGCAGCCGAGGTAGTTCCTATGGCAGTTTCGCTAGTAGTAGTTCCGGCATTAGGGCCGGGATTACCGCTAGCGTTAGGCCCTGGACCGGACATAGTGAAGGTGACAAGGGGAGAACAAGAAGTAAAAGGAGAACCCAATGAGTCAGAAGAGGAATCGGAATGCGGACTCGGAGGAGGACTGGCTCGACGACGGCGGGATGGAGCAGGTCGACTGACCGGAAACTGAGGGTGAAGGCTAAGAAGTCTCCGGGATGCGCGCCTTGGGGGCGCAATGATGACAACACAAACACGGCACGAGGGGAAGAAGAACGACCGACAAAGGCAGGGAGGTGCAGAATCAAGTGATTACAATGTCGAAACAAGGGCAAAAAGGTGCAGTGTCAATTGATTTTAAAGTCTTTGCCTGGCGGTGTAAACCAGGCTCTTCTTCGCGTAGGGTGAGTGTGTGGCGTGCGTTAATTTTAATTTTTAAACCCTTTTCGTTTTGAGAGCAAGAGAAAAAGTGTGTTGCGTAACTGAAAATAATGCTGCAAAAACAGTATATAATGCGGAAATAATAGAAAATTAACAGCTACTAGTGCATCGATTCAACCCAACAAGACGGGTCCCTCAAAAATAATCTAAAAGAGGGAAAAAATCTAGTCAAAACACACTAAAAGGAGGCCAATAGATCTAGGGTCAAAAGGGACAGGGATCTAAAGGGAAGAGCTGCTGAAAAGAGGTGCAGATCACAGCCAAGAGGCAGAGGCAAGGTGGCTGGAAAAAAAAAGAGGAAATCAGCAAAAAGCAGAAGGGGCAAGGAGGAGGCCCTAAAAGCAGGTCCAAACAAAGCTACAAGAGGTGGTTTGAAAGGAAGAAGAGCTTATTTAAAGAGATCTGAGAATGAGGGATCAGATCTGAACAAAGGAAGGCTGAAACTCTGAAAAATCATACACCTGAAATAGCTAAAACTCTTCCACAAAAAGTGGAGGGTACTGAAGCCCTAGGGGGCTAGCTTCCCACTCAGATGAGCAAAGAAAATCAGAAACAGGTCGAAACGGGCTGAGACAGAGGCTGGAAAACCCTGACAGAAGCTTCAGAAAAACCCAGAAAAAATTTAGAAAAACAACAGAAAAATTGGCAGGTCGCAGGTTCTGACCTGTTTTCTGTGCTGGTCGCAGAAAATGGGCTGAAAAGTGCGACCTGGAGGTCCAGGTCGTAGTTTATGGGCTGAAAAGTGCGACCTCTACGACCTGAAGCTCCGGGTGTCCCGACGGCAGATCTCCGGAAAAGTTGTCGTCTCAGTTGCGGCTGATGTCTATCACCTGCGCAATAGGGCCAGAAACACATGGAAGTTAGAAATTTTAATGTTTTAGGGTTTTATAGGTGAAAAACAACATGAAAATAGGAAAAACAAAAAGTTGAAAAGAAACCCTAGGGTCTGAAGTAGCTGGATATGCAGGAATATGAAAAATGACAACGGTCGTAATTGAAAACCCGTGTGGAGTCGCCAATTGTTAGTATGAATCCTTTGTCGAAGTGTACGAAAAAAGACCACTTTAGCTACGCATAAATAATAGCCCTAACATCAAATGTGGCTTCCAATATCTTCAGATCTGCAGTTAGTTGATCAAGACAAGAGTTGCAAAAACCCGATCTATGCATAGAAAGACATTAAGCAGTGAAAAGAAGGTTTTGCTCCATATATCCAATAGACAAGACAAGAAAAATTTTTGAAATAATTTTTTGTATTAAGGGCACCTGGGAGGAAAACAAGAAGATGTTTCCAATTCTCCTCAATGGGATGGGTTCTTGGAAGTCCTCAGCACTTCAAATCTAGCATTTCTCTCTCCTGTTGGTGTAGAAAACCCAGAAAAAGATAGAACTCAAAGGGAGCTCACACAACAAATAATGGAAAATATGACAATGATAATGGCTCAAAGTCAGACCAAGAGTTTAGATCCAGAGTGATCTAATAGGCAACAAAAGGTGAAGAATGGTAGGAAAAACCCTCCTATTTATAACAAAATATTGGGTCATTCTAGATCTTGGTGCATGATCAAAATAACATTAACCAAATCTAGATCCACCTTTTATGGAATATTTTATTATATTTGTTGGAGGGAAAAAGTATTTGACTTGGGTCAAATCCCTTTATTTGTGAATAATAAATAAATAAATGATTATTTATCATTTTAAGGAAGTGGTTGAAAGATAATCAAATAAATAATGATTTATTTAATTATTTATGGGTGATTTAGTCATATTTAACAAGGAATATTATTTAAATAAGATTTAAATAATTATTCCTAGAAAATAATAAGACAAATAAAGATTTATCTAATTAATTTCTTTGTTTTGGGTTAAACATGACCAGGAAAATCAAACAAATATAGGTTTGTTTAATATTTCCGTTGTAGCCGCTACAACACCACCCAAAATTTTGGGTGTATTTAAAATTTCGGGTTCCCCTTCTACTCGCTTAGGCGTTAAAGTTCTTTTACCCGACTTGCAGTCGGTGATGTCCCACCGACCTATCTCCAACCCCTCATGAATTTTCTCACCATCATGATCCGATGTCATCGTTGCAATCATGCCATATGTGGGAAGGATCATCCAGCGTGCGCCCGAACACTTTTGTCACAGTCGCGCCAAGTGTAGCAAGGTTGCCATGCATACGTTGAATGTAAACCTTTTGTGTATTGACGAATAAAAGCCCTTCCGCCATGGGTCATTGAGCATGTTGTTTCGATACTTATCTTAAGCTTGTTAGTATTATATGTTTTGTCTAGAGACACCATTATCAAGGAGTAATTGTGATGTCGTAATGTTTCACACAGGTTGACCCCACGGATAACAAACTCCTCAATCATGTCACAACAACAAGGGAAATAAAATTGGGCTCAACGACGAGGCCAAAGTTGCAGAACAGGGGAGGAGCAAGAGCAAACGATCAGTGCTGTTAAAAGGGGGATAGTGTGATACATGTTGTTCAGAGAGAACCGTCTATGTCACTGATGCAAAAGCTTTCTTCACTAGTGCGCACCAGATGCTTTAAAGCGCTCCATTGGAAATGTACAGATCTTGCATCATACCATCTCCATGTCGATGGGCGCATGCAAAGGAACATATGTCGCCATTTCGACAAGTCTAGCCTTAATTATAGCCCCGTGAACAAAGCAACTCAGGAGATCTCCCTGAGGAGTGACGATCTCATTCAAGGCGTGCTCGTGCCAAGTAGCAGTGCGAAAGCATACGTGTTTCTGGGGCAAGCCAACGACAGGGTTTAAATATGTGAACACACCCTTTAGAAGCAACGTTTATGAATCCTAAGCTACATGGCGTGGAATTATTTACGCTGTGAGGAGCACAACGTAGAGCAATGAAGTGGCCTTAAAACCCTAGTCTCTTTTGCTCTTTCATATCCATAAAGTTTGCCTATGTGGGACCACATGAGATGGAGAGTTTCAGATTGAAACTAAAGAGTTATGTTTAAATGCATACACATTTTAGTAGCTAGGCACATTGGTGCATATGTGAATAAAGTCTTTGGAACCACAAGATAGGAAGGTTAAAAGAGCCATCAATGTGGCTTGAGAAACACCTTTCAACACAAGCATCCTTCGTATTATGAGGTAAAGCAAATATTCAAACTAAAACGAAGCTCGAAAGCATATGGTTTCCAAAAAAAACCATGAGCCAGCTACATGGTGGGCGCAACTATGTGGATGGAGGTTATGGTTTTAAGCATGGTGTGATTAAAACAAGGGAAAGAACTCATATGGTTCAAAAAACCATAGGATATCGTGGAGCAAAGCTAAGTAATAACATATTAAAGGGCGCAAATTTAACGGACCAAGATATATAAGGTAATAGAATTAAAGGGCGATTCAGAACTATATCAAAACGCATACAGCGGTAAACAGGACGTGGAAACGTGGCGCATGGGCTCGTTTGCATTAGACATAAACATTTGCAGCGTATATACAAGCGGTCAAACGTTGAGTTTCGACGTGGAGCATATATATATTTATGACCGAACATTATGTGTGAACATGAAACACATTACAATTGTATTATATCTGGTCAAAACACGCGTTTAAACATGGAGCCCAACGTAGATATTTATATGACAGTCCAACCGTTCAACTAATGCATCAACACGTGCCCAGGGTTGCAAGTTTTATGATGATAGAGTCTCGGACTATTGTGCAGCGTTTGAAGTGTAAATAATGCTGGCCAAAGTTGTAAAGCCTAACCTTATAACAAGACCGACGACAACGATGATAAAACAATCATCGAAGGGTTGGAATACAGAGAAACACAGTAACAAAGGGCGCCGGGCATACATGGGACAGATATATGTTTTATGGCCAATGGTCTACGTGCATGGAGCCGAACGTTAAATGATTGCGTTCCGTGGAGCTAAACATGAATTTTATATATGTAACGGCTGAAGTTTAACCAGAGTTATAATGGCGGCGTTACAAGTTGGTGCAAGCGCCTCTACGATTGGAGTTTGAATATGGAGCGTAGATACATATGGCGGCCAAGTTTATGTTTGAAACCTGGAGTCAAATATCGAGCGAACATATAATAGCATGCGAGCATTGGCCACGGTGGAGTCTAGAATCTTGGTGGACGTTGGAGCAGATATAGTAACAGTCAAATTTTACAATTAGGGAATGGGTTCAACGTCCTGATCGGCACCAATCACGCTCTTACCAAGCTGTTCCCGGTCCTTCGCTCATTTCCCAACATGGAATAGCTCATCGATAAAGGAAGTTTCCCATGCAAAGCGCTGCGGTGGAAGCGATAGTATTTGGTATCGTCCAGCGTTGATTTAGCTGTGACAGCGCGAAAATGGCATGTAATTTCGTCCTGAGTGCAGGCGCATGGAATTAGCTGTGGATTCAGTTGTGACAGCGTAGAAAACTGGAAATATTATTACATCCCGAATGCATATGCACAGACCACGCTGTGACAGCTCTGTCAGTGTCATAGAATACTGATTTGTGCAGGGAAGAACGAAACGCTCCAGCAAACCAACGCAGCAATGGATGTGGAGTATCATTTCCAGAGTGACAAATCCCTCCATTACAGTAGATGTTCTATTACAGGATAAAAGCTCCGCTTTCAAAATTATGTCAAAGTTGCTGACTCAAGGAGGTCTGGCGTTCGGTATTGATTCGTTATACTCCTATCCCAGCCTGTTCGATGTTTTCTGAGCCTGCCATGACCACCAGCATCAACCTCCCTCCAACTGGTGGCACCTCTACTATAATCGTGCAATGGCTGCGAGAGCTCCGCTCGCTGCAATTGACACTCTGCATAGCATGATTTCTCCACCACTTCTTACCAGACCTTATTACTCCATACATTATAATAGTGCAGTTTCCTCCGCTCCTCACTTCTTCCACTCGCTCTTCAACGTACTTAATGTAAAAAAGTTGCAGGGCCTCTCCACGCCAAGATAAGCCATCGAAACTAAAGCCTCTACAGTATCCTGAGCCTGCTCTGAGTCTCGTGTATTCCGCCATTCTGCTAAGCATGCCTCATGCATCCAATTATTTCCACTGGTGTTCTTCTTTCTCCCGTGGAATTCACTCCCCATTGTTGCTGCTGCTCATATTTCTGGCTCGATTCCTAATTCAACTTTTGGCATGCTATCACCCTTTAGCTTATCATTTGATTTTAATGATGTTTGTCTGCTTATAACCTGACTTGCCACCACGAAGACAAGCTGTTCGAGGGGCACAAAGAAAACCCACTTGAGCCATTCTCCCTGATGACAAAATGGCGCAACATTTGACCACACAGGGGTCCAACTGATTTTAGCTGTGATAGATTATTGCATTTCTTATATTGATTCCCTGACATTCGTGTATAGTTACATATGTACAGGGCTAGTATAAATTCATTTATCTGCAAGTTGTATGAGAAGAAAGGGGGACTATGCTGATTGATTCTGTTTTCTTGCAGGTAATATATCATTTCATGCAAATTCCCTTAATGCAGAAATAACCCCGCCGACAGATAGAGGCTGTTGTCTCACATAGCGAAGGCTAAGCCAGGCCTTCGGAGAACAAGGTTATGATATCTTTGAAAGACAAATGCAAAAGGATAAAACCTCAGGTCGCACATTTCCCCAGGTCGCAAATCCCAACAGGTCACATATCTTCGATTTTTTGCCTTTTTGCGACCCTGCGACCCAGCGACCTAGTCGCAAGGTCGCAAGGTCGCATACCTTCGGTTTCCGGCCTTTTGCGACCCTGCGACCCAGCGACCTAGTCGCAAGGTCGCAAGGTCGCATATCTTCAGTTTTCGGCCTTTTGCGACCCTGCGACCCTGCGACCTAGTCGCAAGGTCGCAAGGTCGCATATCTTCAGTTTTCGGCCTTTTGCGACCCTGTGACCCAGCGACCTAGTCGCAAGGTCGCAAGGTCGCATGCCTTCGGTTTTTTCACCTTTGCGACCTTGCGACCCAGCGACCTAGTCGCAAGGTCGCAAGGTCGCATGCCTTCGGTTTTTTCACCTTTGCGACCTCGCGACCCAGCGACCTAGTCGCAAGGTCGCAAGGTCGCATGCCTTCAGTTTTTTCACCTTTGTGACCTCGTGACCCAGCGACCTAGTCGCAAGGTCACATGCTCTCATTTCATTACAACTTGCGACCCCGCAACAGCAGCCAGGTCCCAGGTCGCAACAGCAGCCAGGTCGCAGGTCACAAAAGGACTGGGTCGCAAGGCAGCCCAACGGTCAGGAAGATGAAAGGACCAGGAAGCCCAAAGGGCAGGTTTTGTTTTATAAATACTCCTTCAGGAGCTTATACGAAGGGCTTTTCTTTTTGGGGAAACTCAAGAGCTACATGGCATTGTATTGAAAGATTATACACTTGAGCATATGAATATAGATTCTTGTTAAAACACCCTATGGTTATGATGTGTTTCGCTGTGCGAACACTGTGCGTATTCCTTGTACAGTTTCAGAACATCCTATGATTAATGAAGCTGCACTTTTCATGTCATCATTTATGCGTCATGGCTATCTATGTTGTATCAATGATGTTCAGTCTATCATCTGTTCTATCAATGAATGTTAATGAACTATTTTGTTAGCATTTTGTTTTATCTTTCAGGAAGTAAAGGGGTATCTTATCATTAAGAACTATTTCTTTTGTGATCAGACTACCTTATAAGCATTACCCCCAAAAGATGTGTTGCTAATGACATCTCTTGAGGCGTACGTGCTTTATCTATAATCTTGCTACGCATAGTGTTTGATTCGTGTTTAATGCATCAATCATGTATTATGTATCATGTGAATGAGTGTATGTCCGCAGGTCCAAACAGGTTCTTTTGAGACCGAAGGGAAGTCATCTTAAGTGGTAGCCGGACCCACACCCCGGACGGGATCCCTACTCCAAACGGTTTAAGGTCTAATTGGGACTTTCTACCGGGGAGATCCCCTACTGTTGGCCGGACAAATTTTCCCGTCAACAGAACTGGCGCTAGAAGGAGGGCCGAACCTCCGACCAGATGTTTAACGAAAAGGGGGGGCCAGATGACAAGCTGAGCCCTTAGAGCCTGCAGTTAATCTCATATCTGTAATGGCTCGTTCCCAAATCATTCTCCCGAGATGTTTGTCGGAGTTTTATGAGCCTGTATACTACGTCTCCGATGAACTTATGTATCACTTGTCCCAGTTAACATTTGATGGTGAAAATGGGGTGTCCATAACCCAACACTTTTCAGATTTTTTTGGTGAGTGCTATGAAATTGACGATGAGGGTTTGATGTGTTTGCTTTTATTCCTCACCCTCGAAGGTCGCGCTAAGCAATGGTGCCGCACATTGCCGAAAGCTTCCATCCATTCGTTTGACCAACTCACCCATGAATTACAACAAACTTTTCACAGGTATAATCCTCACAACGTTGTAATAAAGTTACATGAGATCAGAATGGAACCTCAAGAATCTTTAGGTGAGTTCTCTATCAGATTTATTCATTATTGTTTTGAGTTTCCTGAAAGGGATGTTGATCAGAAATGTTTAAGTAGACAGTTCGAGTATGCGATTCTCGCTTCCCGTGAGCAATCTCAGTTAGATCCCAGAGTTCCATATGATAACCTGCAAGTTACCGATTGTTCAGACTTTGTCCCTAATTCTTCCTTGTCCATCTCCCCGAGTCCAGACCTCATTCAGGCCTTCAAGGAGAGTGTTTCTATTTTTGATATTCTCGCTCCTCTTCTTGAGTTTTCTAGGAGTGGAGTGGTGACCTTGAAAGTCCTGAGCAAGGATCGACACTGGCAGGAGGATAGAGCCTATTCCATTACCTTGGAATCTTTCACGCACCATGTCGAATCAAAGTTTGAAAACCACAGTGGCTCATTACCTCTCCCGGTTCATGAAACCTACCTCGAGCCCACTCGATGTCTCCCTGGAGTTAGTCCTAAATCTGGTTCACATTCGAATTATGAATCATATCCACATTCGGATTATGAATCTGGTTCACAGTCGGATTATGAATCTGGTTCATATTCAGATTATGAATCTGGTTCACATTCGGATTATGAATCTAGTTCATATTTGCATTATGAATCTGGTTCAGATTCAGACTATGAATCTGGTTCACATACGGATTATGAATCGACTCCTACCCCGCATAAAGTTGATTCCCTTACAAGGTCTGCCAGATCTTTGTGTTCTTTGAATGCACGTATTGAAAAGCCTTGTAGGGTTAACGCCCCTGCGACTCAATCTTTTCGTTCATTGTTCCCTAGTTTGTTTCTTGATCCTGCCACACCAGTGAATTTGTCTAAACATTCAGAGTTTTCTTATACTGGTATTGGCGAAAATCATAAGCACGCAGGTGGTGTTTCACAATCACAGTCTAAAATCGATGAATATTTTAAATCTGATCTGTCTCACTCAGGATCTTTAGACAACCATGGGAGTGATTTCCTATCTGGGCAACTTCAAGATGTCCCCGTTATCGATCCATCCCAGTTGGTATACCCCAGGGAGCCTAACTTGCTAGGTATCGAACTTGACCAAACCGATGGTTGCAGCGATCACTCCTTATATGAAAACATATTCAATCATGACGTTGACGACCGTCACTCAAATCTCTATGCTGACCATACAAAGACACCTGAATTCGATGATCCGCTTTGGGAAGTTTCGAGTACCCACCAGAAAATCGAAACGCGTCAGCTTCCGCCGAACTTTTCTGAAATGACAATTCCCAAGTACCATGCTCCTTCCAGCATAAACGCGTCGAATTTACCCCATCCTGGAAAATCTGGAGAATCCGACATTTTTGATTATCAATCTGTCAGTGCGCAAACATTCGACCAAATTGATACAAATCCCACTGACATCTTTCAAATCACTACAATTGACGATCATGCCCATTCGCCTGTTGATCTCGCCAAGCAGTCAAAGTTGGAAAGCCCCTTGCTCGAAGGTCCAGAGTTTGTTCAAAGCAGTGAGGAATTTCAGGCTCCTTTAAACGTGGATTCAGATCCCCATACCCTTAACCAAACCCAGGAGCAACCCCGGACTAGGGTTTTCGAAACTAAAATTTCTACGCTTGGATGTGCATGCATCTATAATTCGCCTGGCACTTGCGTATTGTTTCCATTCCATAATACTGATGGTCCCCAACACCATGATGAGATTGTCGATCAACTCAACCAACCCCATTCGGTGAATGTGCTTGCAAATAGGGATTGGCTTACCTTTCACCCCTCAAATCCAGGATCATGCATGAATGATTTTATGTCATTTATCCATAATGTTGAGTTTCAAGAACATATTGCTGGTTATCAAGATAGGAATGGGATTCAGCTTGCAAAATCTATTTTGGCATGTTCTTTGGCAAGTATCTATGATCGTCTTGCTGTTGCACCTACTCCTCAGGTAAATTTTGTCGCTACTGCACTTTTTTGGATACTGGCTCTGATCTTGATCATTTTTGTGGTTGCAGGATGCAAATTAATGCGGTGGCTGCACTGGAAAACTGATTTTACATAACCCGACCACATCATTGGTTAAACTAGGGTTTAGGTGTAGGCTAGCTAGGACCTGCAATAAAAAAAAAAATTTAGTGCAAAGTTAATTAGGTTTACTTACCGAATTTTACTTCATAGTTTAGAAGTGTGTTGTTGTTTTTGTTTACGATTAATATCTTAGGCAACATCATGTTAAAAGTATTTTCTTTCATTTCCTTTTCAGCTGCTTGTTGCTGCATAAATAATCATTGCTTGTATTGCGCCTCTTTCCCACCTACAACTGGTTGATCGTTCTCGCACATGACATTGCATGGCACCTTGAGCCTCGCTTATTACATCGCATCGTACTCTCTCTCCCTCACATCATTTTTTGTCATATCGCCTGCCACTTCATGTGCCCTCATTGCAACCCTATCACCTTACAGTCTTGTTTTGCCCTGATTACTGAAGCAGTAGCCCCATTGTTTTGTGTGAGGTTGCGGTGGCTATCTCAAGAGGCATATTTCTCTTAGGACCAGTCATTGAAGTACATTATCAACAAGATGCCTATGAGTCTAAACTTATTATCTGGGGAGATACGAGCCGGTTGTCTGTGGGAGACCTGATGAGCTGAAATGACCCCTACCCGTAGCCTAAGCCTTGCGCCCAACATAGTCTTGGACGTCTTAATGATCTGTTTTGCACGCTTCACCTATTGCGGTAGATGGGATGTGAAGGTTCGGCACAAGGGCAAACCCAAATCAGGATATCTTTCAGTTTCTGTAACACAAGAAACAACCTCTCTTGCTCGTAAAATAAGTCGGGATCCCTCATCCGCCCATGAAAAATAAGTGCCATGAGCACATGAAAATAAGTGCCACGAGCACATGGAAATAAGTGCTGTAAGCACATGAAACAAATAAGGGTAAAGGATTGAGAAAGGCTTCCTGCGCAGAGAGGTAATGCGACGACTCCGCCGGGGTACTGACCAGGCTCGCTGGCAGCGGAGCAACGTTTGTGATTTCTTGAAGTGACTCCGCCGGGGTACTGTCCAGGCCTGCTGGCAGCGGAGCAACACCAGAAACTTACTTTAAAAATCCTGAAAATAATAAACCCAGTGCCTTGCTCTTCGCATCGTCAACAAACTGCTGGCGTTTGTGAGCTTTCTCTTTGATGTGTTTATGATTAACGAGACTTAGTTGAGGCACAAGGATTAGGCATACCTATAAAGGGCCAGAGTAATACGAAGCGGTACCCGCGAAACTTGTTCAATATTCCCTTGCATCATTATCCGGACTCAGGCTATTGTGGTGATATTGACAGAGATGCTGGATTCTACCAGCGGTTCACCATTTGTTGTAGCCACTAAAACACCACCCAAAATTTTGGGTATATGTAAAATTTCGGGTTCCCCCTCTGCTCGCCTAGGCGTTAAAGTCTCTCACCTGACCTGCAGTCAATGACATCCCGTCGACCTATCTCTAACCCCTCAGGAGTTGTCTCATCACCATGACTTGATGTTGTCGTTGCAATCACGCCATATGTAGGAAGGATCATCCAACGTACGCCCAAACATTCTTGTCGCAGTCGCGCCATGTGTAATGAGATTGCCATGCATATGTTTGAACGAGAACCTTGTGTGTATTGACGAGTAAAAGCCCTCCTGCTGTGGGTCATTAAGCATATTGTTTGAATGCTTCTCTTAAGCTTGTTAGTGTCGTGTGTTTTATCTGTGGTTATCATTATTGAAGAGTAATTATGATGTTGTAATATCCCACGCAGGTTGACCCCACAGGTGACAAAATCCTCAGTCATGTCACGACATCAAGGGAAATAAAATTGGGCTCAACGACGAGGTCAAAGCTGCGGAGCAGGGGAGGAGCAGAAGCAAACGATCAGTATCATTAAAAGAGGGATAGTGTGATACATGTTGATCAGAGAGAACCTTCTATGTCACTGATGCAAAATATTTCTTCACTAGTGCGCACCACATGCTTTAAAGCGCTCTATTGGAAATGTCCAGACCTTGCATCATACCATCTCAATGTCGGTAGGCGCACACAAAGAAGCATGTTTCGCCACTGCGATGAATCTAGCCTGAAGTATAGCCCGGTGAGCATATCCGACTTAGGAGATTTCCCTATGGAATGACAATCTCATTCAAGGCGTGCTCATACCGAGCAGCAGTGCAAAAGCATACGTGTTCCTGTGGCAAGCCAACGACAAGGTTTCAAACATGTGAGCGCACCCTTTGGAAGCAACATTTATGGATCTTAAGCTGCATAGTGTGGAATTAATTACGCTGCAAGGAGTACAACGTGGAGCAATAAAATGGCCTTACAACCCTAATCACCTTTACTCTTCCATATCCATAAATTTTGTGTATGTGGGACCATATGAGATGGAGAATGTTAGTTTGAAACTAAAGAGTTATGTTTAAATGCATACACATTTTAGTAGCTAGGCACATTGGTGCATATGTGAATAAATTCTTTGGAACCACAAGATAGGAAGGTTAAAAGAGCCATCAATGTGGCTTGAGAAACACCTTTCAACACAAGCATCCTTCGTATTATGAGGTAAATCAAATATTTAAACTAAAACGAAGCTCGAAAGCATATGGTTTCCAAAAAAAACCATGAGCCAGCTACATGGTGGGCGCAACTATGTGGATGGAAGTTATGGTTTTAAGCATGGTGTGATTAAAACAAGGGAAAGAACTCATATGGTTCAAAAAACCATAGGATATCGTGGAGCAAAGCTAAGTAATAGCATATTAAAGGGCGCAAATTTAATGGACCAAGATATATAAGGTAATCGAATTAAAGGGCGATTCAGAACTATATCAAAATGCATACAGCGGTAAACAGGACGTGGAAATGTGGCGCATGGGCTCGTTTGCATTAGACATAAACATTTGCAGCGTATATACAAGCGGTCAAACGTTGAGTTTCGACGTGGAGCATATATATATTTATGACCGAAAATTATGTGTGAAAATGAAACACATTACAGTTGTATTATATCTGGTCAAAACACGCATTTAAACATGGAGCCCAATGTAGATATTTATATGACAGTCCAACCGTTCAACTAATGCGTCAACACGTGCCCAGGGTTGCAAGTTTTATGATGATAGATTCTCGGACTATTGTGCAGCGTTTGAAGTGTAAATAATGCTGGCCAAAGTTGTAAAGCCCAACCTTATAACAAGACCGACGACAACGATGATAAAACAATCATCGAAGGGTTGGAATACAGAGAAACACAGTAACAAAGGGTGCCGGGCATACATGGGACAGATATATGTTTTATGGCCAATGGTCTATGTGCATGGAGCCGAACGTTAAATGATTGCGTTCCGTGGAGCTAAACATTAATTTTTATATATGTAACGGCCGGAGTTTAACCAGAGTTATAATGGCGGCATTACAAGTTGGTGCAAGCGCCTCTACGATTGGAGTTTGAATATGGAGCATAGATACATATGGCGGCCAAGTTTATGTTTGAAACCTGGAGTCAAATATCGAGCGAACATATAATAGCATGCGAGCATTGGCCACGGTGGAGTCTAGAATCTTGGTGGACGTTGGAGCAGATATAGTAACAGTCAAATTTTACAATAAGGGAATGGGTTCAACGTCCTGATCGGCACCAATCACGCTCTTACCAAGCTGTTCCCGGTCCTTCGCTCATTTCCCAACATGGAATAGCTCATCGATAAAGGAAGTTTCCCATGCAAAGCGCTGCGGTGGAAGCGATAGTATTTGGTATCGTCCAGCGTTGATTTAGCTGTGACAACGTGAAAATGGCATGTAATTTCGTCCTGAGTGCAGGCGCATGGAATTAGCTGTGGATTCAGTTGTGACAGCGTAGGAAACTAGAAATATTATTACATCCCGAATGCATATGCACAGACCACGCTATGACAGCTCTGTCAGTGTCATAGAATACTGATTTGTGCAGGGAAGAACGAAACGCTCCAGCAAACCAACGCAGCAACGGATGTGGAGTATCATTTCCAGAGTGACAAATCCCTCCATTACAGTAGATGTTCTATTATAGGATAAAAGCTCCGCTTTCAAAATTATGTCAAAGTTGCTGACTCAAGGAGGTCTGGCATTCGGTATTGATTCGTTATACTCCTATCCCAGCCTGTTCGATGTTTTCTGAGCCTGCCATGACCACCAGCATCAACCTCCCTCCAACTGGTGGCACCTCTACTATAATCATGCAATGGCTGCGAGAGATCCGCTCGCTGCAATTGACACTCTGCACAGCATGATTTCTCCACCACTTCTTACCAGACCTTATTACTCCATACATTATAAAGAAAGGGCTCCACTCCTCACTCGTCGCCTAAGCTTCTACACGTACTTAATTCCAACACATTTACCACGCCAAGACACCTTGAAAAAACCAAAGCCTCTACGCATCCCCGAGCCCGCCCAGCCCTCGTGCCCCGCTATCTTTCTAAGCATGCCTTCATGCACCAACAGTTTCCACCGTTCTTCCCGTGAATCTACTCCCGCTGTCACTGGCCGCTATTTCGTCGATTCCTGATTCAAATTTTGGCATGCTATCACCCTTTAGCTTATCATTTGATTTTAATGATGTTTGTCTGCTTATAACCTGACTTGCCACCACGAAGAAAATATGTTCGAGGGGCACAAAGAAAACCCACTTGAGCCATTCTCCCTGATGACAAAATGGCGCAACATTTGACCACACAGGGGTCCAACTGATTTTAGCTGTGATAGATTATTGCATTTCTTATATTGATTCCCTGACATTCGTGTATAGTTACATATGTACAGGGCTAGTATAAATTCATTTATCTGCAAGTTGTATGAGAAGAAAAGCGGACTATGCTGATTGATTCTGTTTTCTTGCAGGTAATATATCATTTCATGCAAATTCCCTTAATGCAGAAATAACCCCGCCGACAGATAGAGGCTGCTGTCTCACATAGCGAAGGCTAAGCCAGGCCTTCGGAGAACAAGGTTATGATATCTTTGAAAGAAAAATGCAAAAGGATAAAACCCCAGGTCGCACATTGCCCCAGGTCGCAAATCCCAACAGGTCGCATATCTTCGATTTTTTGCCTTTTTGTGACCCTGCGACCCAGCGACCTAGTCGCAAGGTCGCAAGGTCGTATACCTTCGGTTTCCGGCCTTTTGTGACCCTGCGACCCAGCGACCTAGTCGCAAGGTCGCATATCTTCATTTTTCGGCCTTTTGCGACCCTGTGACCCTGCGACCTAGTCGCAAGGTCGCATATCTTCAGTTTTCGGCCTTTTGCAACCCTGCGACCCAGCGACCTAGTCGCAAGGTCGCAAGGTCGCATGCCTTCGGTTTTTTCACCTTTGCGACCTCGCGACCCAGTGACCTAGTCGCAAGGTCGCATGCTCTCATTTCATTACAACTTGCGACCCCGCAACAGCAGCCAGGTCCCAGGTCGCAACAGCAGCCAGGTCGCAGGTCGCAAAAGGACTGGGTCGCAAGGTAGCCCAACGGTCAGGAAGACGAAAGGACCAGGAAGCCCAAAGGGCAGGTTTTGTTTTATAAATACTCCTTCGGGAGCTTGTAAAAAGGGCTTTTCTTTTTTGGAAACTCAAGAGCTACATGGCATTGTATTGAAAGATTATACACTTGAGCATATGAATATAGATACTTGTTAAAACACCCTATGGTTATGATGTGTTTTGCTATGCGAACATTGTGTGTATTCCTTGTACAGTTTCAGAACATCCTATGATTAATGAAGTTGCACTCTTCATGTCATCATTTATGCGTCATGGCTATCTGTGTTGTATCAATGATGTTCATTTTATCATCTGTCTATTAATGAATGTTAATGAACTATTTTGTTAGCATTTCGTTTTATCTTTCAGGAGTAAAGGGTTTTCGTCCAAGGCTTTGAAAGAGATCCACCAACCAAAGATGATGGTTTTAGGTTATCCACCAACCGAAGGCATGCCCACATGGGCATCCGCATTCTGCCACATCTTCCTAATCCGAATGACGACCGTGGCTCAAAGCCGTTGAACCGGGCCGGCTACACCGAACATGGAATGAGAGATTGTGGCTCAGGCTCGCTTGATCTGTCGTCGAAGCTTGTACATGACCACCATTTTCCCCCCTGTCAGGGACAAGGTGAGATGATGGCGAAAACTGAACTGCAATTTTGTTCAATATGCGTGAACAAGTTCTAACATGTGTCGTAAACATCTTCTTGGCTGTTGATGCCCATTGCCAAGAAGTGATCCATCCAAGATGAATCTTGGTTCTTGCAGGAGGCTTGTGTCTGAAGCATCTGTCTGAAGAATGGGTGTGCCGACCACAGTGCTTGCATGGATGAAGATAAAAAAAATGATCTTTCATGTGGCCAACGCGATCACAGTGTTGGCATTTCTCAATCTGTAGTGGAAATGGAGTAGGATCTGGAACAGCTGCAGGTGAACTGTCATATAGAAATCTGGCACTCTGAAATATGATGGGCTTGGTGTAGTCTGAAATATGAGAGGTCACATCCTTGTCATATCCAAGACCAGTTCTATGCTTGTTGTGGACAAGCTCTTCCCAAGGTCTGATGATGGGCTTGAGAAGTGCAGGTTGAATGGCTGCATCTGCATGTACATCTGCTCTAGTGCAATGAACTGAATGTGGATGAACTGCAACTTTGTCTTCTTTCTTCTGATGAGAGTCTTTCATAATCTTCTGAACAGAAACAGGTTCAGAATGGTGACTCTTTTGCTGAAGTTCTTCTTGTTGGAGCTGAATGTCAAAAGGATGTTAGAAGTTTTCTAGGGTTCTTTTGACGGGAAAATTTGTCCGGCCAACAGCAGGGGATCTCCCCGGTAAAAGGTCCCAATTAGACCTTGAATCGTTTGGAATAGGGATCCTGTCCGGGGTGTGGGTCCGACTACCACTGATTTCTCCTTTGCTTTGGGTCTCGCTTAAACTCTATAAAACAGTGGGTACACACCTAATCAACTAATACAAGACATATGATTGATGCATTAAATGTACATGCATCACTATGAGTAGCAAGATGAAATAATAAAGCATGAAGACTGAGGGAAGTGTCGTTAGCAACACTTCATTAGGGTCATGCTTGCAAACTGTTCTGACCACAAAGGAAACAGTTCCTCATGGCAAGAACACCGTTCACTTCCTAAAAGTTTAAATGATAACACGAACGCAGATAAATAGTCATCAACATTCGCTAAGAAAGTGAAATAAACTCAACCACCATTAACATACTCAGCAAACTGTTATGAAACTATGATGTGAATTGAAAATACAGTTCCCTTAATCTTAGGATGTTCAGAAACTGAAAATATAATACTCGACAGTGCTGATACATAAAAAAACACCAGATCCACAAGGGGATTTTTCAAAATGCTTGTATTAATGCTTAAGTGTATAATCCTCTGGTAATACAATATACTCTGCTCGAGTCCCAAACCAAAGATCCGTTTACAAGCTCCCGAGGGAGTATTTATCATGCAAAACTTTCCCTTTGGGCTTCCTTGACCTTTCATCTTCTTGACCGTTGGGCTGCCTTGCAACCCAGTCTTTTCTGCGACCTGCGACCTAAGCTGTTGTTGCGACCTGTGACCTGACTGGGTCGCGGGGTCGTAAGTTGTAAGAAAATGGGAGATTGCGACCTTGCGACTTTGCAACTCAGTCGCGGGGTCGTGGAGTCGCAAAATGCATAAAACCGAAGAGATGCGACCTCGCGACTAGGTCGTTGGGTCGCGGGGTCGCAAAAGGGAGGAAAACTGAAGAAATGCGACCTTTGCGACCTTGCGACTAGGTCGCTGGGTCGCGAGGTCGCAAAAGATGGAAAAACTGAAGAGGTGCGACCTTGCAACCTTGCGACTAGGTCGCTAGGTCGCGGGGTCGCAAAAGGAGAAAAAAATCGAAGATATGCGACCTTGCGACTTGCTGGCATTTGTGACCTCGCGACCTCGGCCATCAGCGACCTACGGCTTGAAGAAATATGTGACCTACGACTTCAAGAAGATCTGCGGATTTTGTAGCAGTATTCCTCATCTCACGTGCTTTGAAAATCGGTCCTTTTGCTTGCTGGGAAAAACTCCAACTCATCGTGCAAATCGACAGCTTCCACCTGCAATCACATATCTTAGGTTACATGTCTTCATTGCTTGAATAACAATGTTAAGAGGCGCATTTAATTAATTACACAAGTAAAATGAAAAATTTGGACCCCTGTATGGTCAAATGTTATGTCACAGTGTGGTCCTTATCAAGTTCTCTTGGGATTCGAATGTTTGTGGTGAAAACCCATTCATGAGGCTAAGGGATTTTGCTTGTGCCATCTCCCACTACATGTGATGCGTTTCTAGTTCCCAGCTTTTGATTTAGTAGGGGACTAGGAATAACCAACACATATGCCATCAGTGTACCAACTCTCTCGCATGTTGGGAAATGCTCTGTTTCCTCCCAATGGAATGGAAGTGTTGATTTGGGCAACATGCTGCTTGTGTTCTCCACAACGAAAAATATGTCGGGCTCCAATGATACTTTCATCATGTTTGAAAGTTTGTGCCAAGATCTTACCGAGGGAACGCCCCTTCGAAATGGGGTTGATGAGTCTGCATGTTGTCATGACAAATAAGGTGAGGGCGCTGCTCCTTAGTGAAGTTGCAGGAAGGAATGCACTCTGACAAATCTCTTGCCCTTCGAACAGCTTGTCTTCGTGGTGGCAAGTCAGGTTATAAGCAGACCAGCACCATTGCTATGCTATATTCACAAGATGTTAATAAAACCAGTCTTCCAAAGGAAATGTAATAACGTTGATCTTCTAGACCTGCATTGAGATTTGAGTTAGTTATTTCATGCCCTCTTTGGAGGCAGGGATGGTCATGTCAACAAAATCATTTTAACTTGCGGCTGTTCCTAATATACTGATTTAACATCGAACCGGTAGAAAGTCCCAATTAGACCTTAAACCGTTTGGAGTAGGGATCCCGTTCGGGGTGTGGGTCCGGCTACCACTTAAGATGACTTCCCTTCGGTCTCAAAAGAACCTGTTTGAACCTGCGGACATACACTTATTCACATGATATAGAATACAAGATTAATGTGTTAAACATGAATCAAACACTATGCGTAGCAAGATTATAGATAAAGCACGTACACCTCAAGAGATGTCATTAGCAACACATCTTTTGTGGGGTAATGCTTGTAAGGTAGTTTGATCACAAAAGAAATAGTTCTTTATGATAAGATACCTCTTTACTTCCTGAAAGATGAAACGAAATGCTAACAAAATAGTTCATTAACATTCATTAATAGAACAGATAATAAAATGAACATCATTGATACAACACGGATAGCCATGACGCATAAACGATGACATGAAAAGAGCAGCTTCATTAATCATAGGATATTCTGAAACTGTTCAAGGAAATACACAAAGTGTTTACACAGCAAAACACATCATAACCATAGGGTGTTTTAACAAGATTCTATATTCATATGCTCAAGTGTCAGATATTTCAATACAATGCCTGTAGCTCCTGAGTTTCCAAAAAAGAAAAGCCCTTTACAAGTTCCCGAAGGAAGTATTTATAGGGCAAAGCTTGCCCTCTGGGGTTCCTGACTTTTCAGCTTCCCGACGGTTGGGCTTTCTTGCGACCCAAGGCAATGTGCGACCTGCGACGCGACCTGCGACCTCATTGGATTTGTGACCTGCGACCTCGGCAGATGTTGCAACCTGCGACCTTGGGCAGTTGTGCGACCTCGCGACCTTGGGGATGTGCGACCTTGCGACCTCCTTGAATTTGTGACCTGCGACCTTGGGCAGTTGTGCGACCTCGCGACCTGCGACCTTGGCAGATGTTGCGACCTGCGACCTTGGGCAGTTGTGTGACCTCGCGACCTTGGAGATGTGCGACCTTGCGACCTCCTTGAATTTGCGACCTGCGACCCAGGCGTATTTGCGACCGCGACCCATCGATTTAAGCCGCAACCTCGGCAGATGTTGCGACCGCGCTCTGGGCAGCTGTGCGACCTCGCGACCCGCGACCTCATGCACTTCCTTGGATTGCACACCCCGCGACCGCGCTGTGCGACTGCCGACCGCTGGCCACATGACCTCCTTGGATTTAAGACCTCGCGACCTTGGAGATGTGCGACCTTGCGACCTCCTTGAATTTGCGACCTGCGACCTTGGGAAATGTTGCGACCTGCGACCTTGGGAAGTTGTGCGACCTCGTGACCTGCGACCTTGCGACCTCTTTGGATTTGCGACCTGTGACCTCAGCGGATTTGCGACCTGCGACCTCAGCAGATTTGCGACCTGCGACCTCAGCAGATTTGCGACCTGCGACCTTGGGTAGATCAGTGAGTTCCTTGGAGTTTCTCGCCAAGATTCATTTGTTTTTGAATGGTCCTCCTTGTTTGCTGGGGAACCTTGGCTCTTTGTACCAAATGCTGAGAGGTTTCTCCTGGGTTCCCTTGACCTTCCGTTTCCGACCTGACTTTGCGACCCAGTATTTTTGTGACCTGCGACCTGAGCCGTTGTTGCGACCTGCGACCTAGTCGCTGGGTCGCTGGGTCACGCCGTTGGGCATTTACCAAGGGGTGCGACTTCGCGACCTCCGCGACTTGCGACCCAGGGCAATGTGCGACCTTGCGACCTCCTGGGATTTGCGACCTGCGACCTCGACAGATGTTGCGACCTGCGACCTCGGCAGATGTTGCGACCTGCGACCTTGGGCAGTCGTGTGACCTCGCGACCTTGGTGAACTTGCGACCTGCGACTTAGGCAAATTTGCGACCTCGCGACCTTGACAGATGTGCGACCTTGCGATCTCCTTGTATTTGCGACCTCGCGACCTCGTTGAACTTGCGACCTTGCGACCTCGTTGAATTTGCGACCTGTAACCTTGGTAAACTTGCGACCTGCGACTTAGGCAAATTTGCGACCTGCGACCTGTGGCCTCAGCAGAGTGGCGACCTGCGACCTAAGCAGATTTGTGACCTGCGACCTCAGCAAATTTGCGACCTGTGACCTCAGCAGATTTGCGACCTGCGACCTCAGCAGATTTGCGACCTGCGACCTCAGCCGATTCGCGACCTGCGACCTCAGCAGATTTGCGACCTGCGACCTCAGCAGATTTGCGACCTGCGACCTTGGGTAGATCAGTGAGTTCCTTGGAGTTTCGCCAGCATCTACTTGTTTTGAAAATGGTCTGCTTGTTTGCTGGGGAAAACCTTGGCTCTTATGTGCAAACAGAGAGGTTCTTCCTGCAATAAAATAACCCAGGTTACATGTATTCATGATTTGAATAATAATAATAATGGGGCAACATTAATTAATTTCACAAACAGAAACGATGACTTTAGACCCCTATGTGGAATATTACAACATCATAATTACTCTTCAATAATGATGACCACAGATGAAACACATGAAATTAACAAGCTTAAGAGAAGTGTTCGAGCAACATGCTTAATGACCTACAGCAGGACGGATTTTACTCATCAATACACAAAAGGTTTCTATTTAACATATGCATGGCAGCCTCGCTACACTTGGCGCGACTGCGACAAGAGTGTTCGGGCGCACGCTGGATGATCCTTCCCACATATGGTGCGATTGCAACGATGACATCGGATCATGATGGCGAGGCAACTCATGAGGGATTGGGGATAGGTCGACAGGATGCAAATGATTACAGGTCGTGTGGAAGAATTTAACGCCTAAGCAAGCAGAGGGGGAACCCGAAATTTTAAATATACCCAAAATTTTGGGTGGTGTTGTAGCGGCTACAACAAATGGCGAACCACTGGTAGAATCCAGCATCTCTGTTCATATCACAACAAAGGTCTGAGCCAAGATAGTGATGCAAGGGAATATTGAACAAGTTTCGCGGGTACTGCTTCGTATTACTCTGGCCCTTTATAGGTATGCCTAATCCTTGTGCCTCAACTAAGTCTCGTTAATCAGAAACACATCAAAGAGAAAGCTCACAGACGCCAGTATTTTTTTGATGATGTGAAGAGCAAGGCACTGGGTTTATTATTTTCAGGATTTTTTAAAGTAAGTTTCTGGTGTTGCTCTGCTGCCAGCAGGCCTGGACAGTACCCCGGCGGAGTCACTTCAAGAAATCACAAACGTTGCTCCGCTGCCAGCGAGCCTGGTCAGTACCCCGGCGGAGTCTTTGCATTACCTCTCTGCGCAGGAAGCCTTTCTCGATCCTTTACCCTTATTTGTTTCATGTGCTTACAACACTTATTTTCATGTGCTCGTGGCACTTATTTTTCATGGGCGGATGAGGGATCCCGACTTATTTTACGAGCAAGAGAGGTTGTTTCTTGTGTTACAGAAATTGAAAGATGTCCTCATTTGGGTTTTCCCTTGTGCCGAACCTTCACATCCCATCTACCACAATAGGTGAAGTGTGCAAAACAGATCATTAAGACGTCCAAGACTATGCTGGGCACAAGGCTTAGGCTACGGGTAGGGGTCATTTCAACTCATCAGGTCTCCTACAGACAACCGGCTCGTATCTCCCTAGATAATAAGTTTAGACTCATAGGCCTCCTGTTGATAATGCGACTTCGATGACTGGTCCTAAGAGAAAGCTGCCTCTTGAGATAGCCACCGCAACCTCACACAAAACAATGGGGTTATTGTTTCAGCAATCGGGGCAAAACAAGACTGCAAGGTGATAGGGTTGCAATGAGGGCTCATGAAGTGGCAGGCGATATGACAAAAAAAAAAAAAATGATGTGAGGGAGAGAGAGTACGACGCAATGTAATAAGCGAGGCTCAAGGTGCAATGCAACACCGTGTGCGAGAACGATCAACCAGTTGTAAGTGCAACTACAAGCAGTGATTATTTATGCAACAACAAGCAACTGAAAAGGCATTGAAAGGAAAATACTTTTAACATGATGATGCCTAAAATATTAATCGTAAACAAAAACAACAAACACACTTTTAAACTATGAAGTAAAAATTTTGCAAGTAAACCTAATTAACTCTTAAACTAAAAAAATTTATTGCAGGTCCTAGCTAGCCTACACCTAAATCCTAGTTTAACCAATGATGCGGTCAGGTTATGTAAAATCAGCTTTCCACTGCAGCCACCGCATTAGTTCCTGTCCTGCAAGAACAACAATGATCAAGATCAGGGCTAGCATCCAAAAAATTGCAGCAGCAACAAAACTTACTTGAGGAGCAGGTGCCACGGTAAGATGATCAGAGATACTTACCAAAGAACATGCCAGAACAGATTGTGCAAGCTGAATCCCATTCTTATCTTGGTAACCAACAATATGTTGTTGAAACTCAACATTATGGATAAATGACAAAAAATCACTCATGCATGATCCTGGATTTGAGGGGTGATGGGTAATCCAATTCCAATTTGCAAACACATTCACCGAAAGGGGTTGGTTGACTTGATTGACAATCTCATCATGGTGTTGGGGACCATCAGTTTTATGGAATGGAAACAATACGCAAGTGCCAGGTGAATTATAGATGCATGCACATCCAAGCGTAGAAATTCTAGTTTCGAAAACCCTAGTCCGGGGTTGCTCCTGGGTTTGGTTAAAGGTATGGGGATCTGAATCCACGTTTAAAGGAGCCTGAAATTCCTCACTGCTTTGAAAAAAATTTGGACCTTCGAGCAAGGGGCTTTCCAACTTTGACTGCTTGGCGAGATTAACAAGCGAATGGGCGTGATCATCAATTGTAGTGATTTGAAATATGTCAGTGGGCATTGCATCAATTTGGTCGAATGTTTGTGCACTGACAGATTGATAATCCAAAATGTCGGAATCTCTAGATTTGCCAGGATGGGGTGAATTCGACTTGTCAATGCTGGAAGGAGCGTGGTACTGGGGAATTGTCATTTCAGAAATGTTCGGTGAAAGCTGGCGCGTTTCGATTTTCTGATGGGTACTTGAATCTTCCGAATGCGAATCATCAGATTCAGGTGTCTTTGTATGGTCAGCAAAGAGATTTGAGTGATGGTCGTCAGCGATATGATTGAATATGTTTTCAGATAAGGAGTGATCGCTGCAACCATCGGTTTGGTCAAGTTCGGTACCTGGCAAGTTAGGCTCCCTAGGGTTTACCAATTGGGATGGATCGATAACAGGGACATCTTGAAGTTGTTCAGATAGGAAATCACTCCCATGGTTGTCTAAAGATTCCGGGTGAGACAGATCAGATTTAAAAGATTCATCGATTTTAGACTGTGATTGTGAAACACCACCTGCTTGCTTATGATTTTCGCCAATACCAGTGTAATAAAACTCTGAATGTCTAGACAAATTTAATGGTATGGCGGGATCACGAAATAAACTAGGAAATAATGAACGAAAAGATTGAATCGCAGGGGTGTTAACCACACGAGGCTTTTCAACACGCACACCCGTGTCGTTCAAAGAACACAATGATTTGACAGGCCTTGCAAGGGAATAAACTTTATGCGAGGTAGGAGTTGATTCATAATACGTATGTGAACCAGATTCATAATCCGAATCTGAACCAGATTCATAATCTGAATGTGAACCAGATTCGTCATCCGAATCTGAACTAGATTCATTATCTGAATCTGAACCAGATTCATAATCCAAATATGAACCAGTTTCATAATCCGACTGTGAACCAGATTCATAATCTGAATGTGAACCAGATTCAGGACTAAGTCCAGGGAGACATTGAGTGGGCTCGGGGTAGGTTTGATGAGCCGAAAGAGATGATGAGCCACTGTGGTTTTCAAAATTTGATTCGACCTGGTGTGTGAAAGATTCCAAGGTAATGGAATAGGCTCTATCCTCCTGCCAGTGTCGATCCTTGCTCAGGACTTTCAAGGTCACCACTCCACTCCCAGAAAACTCAGGAAGAGGAGCGAGAATATCACAAATAGAAACACTCTCCTTGAAGGCCTGAATGAGGTCCGGACTCGGGGAGATGGACAAGGAAGCATTAGGGACAAATTCTGAACAATCGGTAACTTGCAGGTTATCATAGGGAACTCTGGGATCTGACTGAGATCGCTCATGGGAAGCGAGAATCGCATACTCGAACTGTCTACTTAAACATTTCTGATCAACATCCCTTTCAGGAAACTCAAAACAATAATGAATAAATCTGATAGAGAACTCACCTAAAGATTCCTGAGGTTCCATTCTGATCTCATGTAACTTTATTACAACGTTGTGAGTATTATACCTGTGAAAAGCTTGTTGTAATTTATGGGCAAGTTGGTCAAACGAATGGATGGAAGCTTTCGGCAATGTGCGGCACCATTTCTTAGCGCGACCTTCGAGGGTCAGGAATAAAAGCAAACACATCAAACCCTCATCGTCAATTTCATAGCACTCACCAAAAAAATCTGAAAAGTGTTGGGTTATGGACACCCCATTTTCACCATCAAATGTTAACTGGGACAAGTGATACATAAGTTCATCGGAGATGTAGTATCCACGCTTATAAAACTCCGACAAACATCTCGGGAGAATGATTTGGGAACGAGCCATTACAGATATGAGATTAACTGTAGGCTCTAAAGGCTCAGCTTGTCATCTGGCCTCCCCCTTTTCGTTAAACATCTGGTCGGAGGTTCAAGCCCTCCTTCTAGCGCCAATTCTGTTGACGGGAAAATTTGTCCGGCCAACAGTAGGGGATCTCCCCGGTAGAAAGTCCCAATTAGACCTTAAACCGTTTGGAGTAGGGATCCCGTCCAGAGTGTGGGTCCGGCTACCACTTAAGATGACTTCTCTTCGGTCTCAAAAGAACCTGCTTGAACCTGCGAACATACACTTATTCACCTGATATAGAATACGAGATTAACGTGTTAAACATGAATCAAACACTATGTGTAGCAAGATTATAGATAAAGAACATACACCTCAAGAGATGTCATTAGCAACACATCTTTTGTGGGGTAATTGCTTGTACAGTAGTCTGATCACACAAGAAATAGTTCTTTATGATAAGATACCTCTGCACTTCCTGAAAGATGAAATGAAATGCTAACAAAATAGTTTATTAACATTCATTAATAGAACAGATAATAAGATGAACATCATTGATACAACACGGATAGCCATGACGTATAAACGATATCATGAAAAGAACAGATTCATTAATCATAGGATATTCTGAAACTGTTGAAAGAAATACACAAAGTGTTCATACAGCAAAACACATCGTAACCATAGGGTATTTTAACAAGATTCTATATTCATATGCTCAAGTGTCAGATCTTTAAATACAATGCTTGTAGCTCCTGAGTTTCCCAAAAGAAAAAGCCTTTTACAAGTTCCCGGAGGAAGTATTTATAGGGAAAAGCTTGCCCTCTGGGGTTCCTGACTTTTCAGCTTCCCGACGGTTGGGCTTTCTTGCGACCCAAGGCCATGTGCGACCTGCGACCTCAGTGAATATGCGACCTGCGACCTCATTGGATTTGCGACCTGCGACCTCGGCAGATGTTGCGACCTGCGACCTTGGGCAGTTGTGCGAACTCGTGACCTTGGGGATGTGCGACCTGCGACCTTGGGCAGTTATGCGACCTCGCGACCTGCGACCTTGCGACCTCCTTGGATTTGCGACCTCGCGACCTTGGGCAGTTGTGCGACATCGTGACCTGCGACCTTGCGACCTCCTTGGATTTGCAACCTCGCGACCTAGGCAGATTTGCGACCTGCGACCTTATTGGATTTGCGACCTGCGACCTCGACAGATGTTGCGACCTGCGACCTTGGGCAGTTGTGCGACCTTGCGACCTCCTTGGATTTGCGACCTCGCGACCTAGGCAGATTTGCGACCTGCGACCTCATTGGATTTGCGACCTGCGACCTCAGCAGATGTTGCGACCTGCGACCTTGGGCAGTTGTGCGACCTCGCGACCTGCGACCTTGCAACCTCTTTGGATTTGCGACCTGCGACCTCAGCAGATTTGCGACCTGCGACCTCAGCAGATTTGCGACCTGCGACCTTGGGCAGATCAGTGAGTTCCTTGGAGTTTCGCCAGCATCTATTTGTTTTTGAAAATGGTCTCCTTGTTTGCTGGGGAAAACCTTGGCTCTTATGTGCAAACAGAGAGGTTCTTCCCTCTGGGGTTCCTGACTTTTCCGCTTCCCGACTGTGGGACTTCCTTGCGACCCAGTATTTTTGTGACCTGCGACCTGAGCCGTTGTTGCGACCTGCGACCTAGTCGCTGGGTCGCGCCGTCGGGCATTTACCAAGGGGTGCGACTTCGCGACCTCCGTGACTTGCGACCCAGGGCAATGTGCGACCTTGCGACCTCCTGGGATTTGCGACCTGCGACCTCGACAGATGTTGCGACCTGCGACCTCGGCAGATGTTGCGACCTCGGCAGATGTTGCGACCTTGGGCAGTCATGCGACCTCGCGACCTTGGTGAACTTGCGACCTGCGACTTAGGCAAATGTGCGACCTCGCGACCTTGACAGATGTGAGACCTTGCGATCTCCTTGTATTTGCGACCTCGCGACCTCGTTGAACTTGCGACCTTGCGACCTCGTTGAATTTGCGACCTGCGACCTTGGTAAACTTGCGACCTGCGACTTAGGAAAATTTGCGACCTGCGACCTGCGACCTCAGCAGATTGGCGACCTGCGACCTAAGCAGATTTGCGACTTGCGACCTCAGCAGATTTGGGACCTGCGACCTCAGCAGATTTGCGACCTGCGACCTCAGCCGATTTGCGACCTGCGACCTCAGCCGATTTGCGACCTGCGACCTCCGCAGATTTGCGACTTGCGACCTCAGCAGATTTGCGACCTGCGACCTCAGCAGATTTGCAACCTGCGACCTTGGGTAGATCAGTGAGTTCCTTGGAGTTTCGCCAGCATCTACTTGTTTTGAAAATGGTCTCCTTGTTTGCTGGGGAAAACCTTGGCTCTTATGTGCAAACAGAGAGGTTCTTCCTGCAATAAAATAACCCAGGTTACATGTCTTCATGATTTGAATAATAATAATAATGGGGCAACATTAATTAATTTCACAAACAAAAACGATGACTTTAGACCCCTGTGTGGAATATTACAACATCATAATTACTCTTCAATAATGATGACCACAGATGAAACACATGAAATTAACAAGATTAAGAGAAGTGTTCAAGCAACATGCTTAATGACCTACAGCAGGACGGCTTTTACTCGTCAATACACAAAAGGTTTCTATTTAACATATGCATGGCAGCCTCGCTACACTTGGCGCGACTGCGACAAGAGTGTTCGGGCGCACGCTGGATGATCCTTCCCACATATGGTGCGATTGCAACAATGACATCGGATCATGATGGCGAGGCAACTCATGAGGGGGGATTGGGGATAGGTCGACAGGATGCAAATGATTACAGGTCGTGTGGAAGAATTTAACGCCTAAGCAAGCAGAGGGGGAACCCGAAATTTTAAATATACCCAAAATTTTGGGTGGTGTTGTAGCGGCTACAACAGAGCCTTTAAATTGAAAGATTTTTAGGGGCCGCAATAAGATTCTTTTAATTCCTTAGATGAGTGTTCTTTTCAACAAATGTGTGGTAGATTAGAGTTTCCTTAAGGAAAATGAATGATGTGTTATTTTACACTGAGTAACTAGTGTGTTCTTTCATAGAAACAACGATTATGTACTTAGGAATTGAATTGATTTTGTTATTAATCAGTAATTTTTGCCTTTGTAGATGACTAAATGCTTATCCTATATTTCTAGAAACAAAATTCATGAATATTGTGAGTTCTAGAAATCTCACTGCCTTCATCATCCTTAGGATAAATTTTTCACTATTTTACTACTCTATCAAGTCATGGCCAGCCTATCACTCCCCAAAAGACCAATCATGGGCTCATGCCACTCATTTTCATTGTGTTATTACCTCTCTATTTTGACTTGCCTAACCCTTCTGCTTCCACTTTTGATTTCCAAGTAGCCTGATCTTTTCCCCTATTCACCAAGTACTTCAAGCATTGGTGGTTTCAAGCTACCTTCTAGGCTCTTCAGATAAATAAAAACCAGTATTTTTGGGTCTGCAATGCATAAATTTTGTCAAAAAATTTGTTTTACACCTAAAAACCCTAAGTCAAGTTTTCAGCCAAAGGCCAAGTCCAAAAATCCTACCACTAGGTCACCTAGGGTTTCACAGGTCATAGGATTGTTTTGATGTTATAAATATTTTTTTTTCCTGTACCAAGAGGATGCAATCAAAGAGGAAGAAGCACAGTACATGGTTTTCCAAATGGATCATAAAATCTTTCAAGGAAGTTATCCTTGGTTAAAGCACAACTTCTACAAAAGGAAATTTCCCATCTTAAACATTTTTGCAGGAATGATTGAGATGGCTATCAGCGGAAAAAGATGTAAGGTAAGAGGCTAAGTCATCACTAAGGATAGCTAGATCAAAGGAAGAGGCAGCAGGCCTATGTACAAAGAGAATCATGGTTTTGGGGTTGATTGGAAAAATAGTGTTGCCAAGCAAGAAGACACTGTAAAGACCACAAGGACAAGGGCACAACAACAGAAACAAGCTCAAACTGAATATTTATAGAAATTATAAATGAAAAAGAGAAAAGGGTGAGGTGAATTGAACATAAATGAATGAACTTGAAAAGGTTATAGAGAACTTAGAAGACAACACTAATTATTTGTCTCTAACATCCCGAAAACCTAAAGTTTGGAAAGGTAGGCAAAACAGGTGAAATGAGGATGATGGGCCTCCATCATGACAACAAGAGGTTTTCAAAAAGCCTTTGAAGGTTTCTTTTAGGGGTTTTCAAGGAAAAAATTCTTCACTACACTAAAGGGAGAAGGAATACAAAGGGTATCAGTATGAGAGAAATCAAACCTTCAGTTACTGTCACTTGCCCTCAAAATGGTCAAAAGGAAAGCAAGAGGTTGAGTGTCAAATGAGAAATCAAATTAAGCATGAGCTCTATTGTTGAGTAAATAAGGTGTCAAAATCCAAAGAAAGCTTAAATAGACCGAAAACACTGTGTTATGGCTCCTACCGCAAATCAGAAGTAACCAAAGGAAAACATAGCAAAAGTGGGTTTTTAAAAAGTTTGATTTATTTCCTAAAGGTTATAAAAGGCCCTTTCAGTCTTTCCCCATCTCATTTTGATATCACAAAAGGAAGAGAAATCATGCAGGAGAAGAATAGATTTTTTTCGTCATTTTTCGAGCAAAGGCTATCGGCACTGCTCAAATATAGGCTGGCGCTATGCTAATCCATTCTCCTCTCGTTCAAATTTACAAGGAGATGCGCTAATTGAGGTGGCACTATGCAAATATTGGGCACTGTGCAAATACAGTCCCGACTCGCCTGAAGACCGACAACTCTGCTGAACGTTGGGCACTGCGCTAACCCACGGGAAGAGCTGCTGGCACTGCGCTAACAGGCTGACTGGACTTCCTGGGCAAGGAACTGCGCTAATGCAGAGGGCCTCCAACAAACAAAATATCTTGCCCTAAGTCTCAAATTCATCATCCAAGCTGTCTCCAGGGTCTGCAAAGGGGCTAAGAGTTGGTAGGTGACATTCCCTCCTTGTCCCCAAGCAATTTTCAAATAAATTTTAGTCCTTTTTGGCTATGAAGTTATTAAACCCTAGGTGGGTAAATCCTAGGTCTTACATGTAAAGTGAGCCTCTGTTTTAAATCTCTTTAAACCAGTTAAATATCATCTGAAGGAGGGTGAGTTAGTAAGGTCAAAATTCATAATTCAAGGTGAACCCTCTTAAAAAATCCAAAACAAGCAGTCCTAAAAACCCTAGACCCCACATCACTCATTCACTACAATTTGAATTCACCACCACCTTCATCTTGCCCCTCCAAACCCTAGTTTGTTAACAAGCATCTCTTATCACCATGTCAGGAGCAGAAAATAGTAGTAGTAGTGAAAGAGGTCAAAGGCCTTTGAGACCACATCATAAGGGAGGGAAAATAAAAAGTGTTGAACCCCAGAGCACAATGGCCATCACCTCCTCTCCCAGGATCCTTTCATGTTTCTAGAATATAGCATGTTTCCATTTTTGTGAGAAGGTCAAACAAGTGAAAAGCCACCCTAAGCTTACAAGGCTTCTCATTCTCAACTTACACAACAAACACTCAAGACTTGTAGGAGTAGATTTTGAGATCTCAGTAGATACCATCTCTGATGCCATAGGTATCCCTCCTGTGGGTTAAAAATGGTTTAATAAGGCCAAATTGGATAAGGAATTTTTTGAGCCATTTATCAAGACTAGGTATAGAGGAGGCAACAAGACATTTTTCCCTTTCTCACACCTCAAACAAAGATTTTCACCCTTGATGATGGTTATCATGAAGCACTTCACTTGTGAGGGGAGATACTCCATGCTTTACTCCTGCCATGTGTTGGCCGGATAAATCGTTCTTGCGGACAAGACCGATCTCCCTAGTGTCAGAAGACAATCTAGCAACAAACGAACAACTAAGTTTGTCTTTCTCTAAGTATATTCATTTTAAAAATAAATGTTATGAAGGTATCGATCCTACCTTAGATCCAAATGCTTATTTGCGGTCGCAGTGCTTCTGTTGCATCAATAATCCTTCGTCGCAACAAGGGCCCTTTTTTCATAAGAAAGTATCATCTTTCATTGATCTGCAATCACAAACAAGAAAATATCAATAGCACCTGTATAACAAATAATTATAAAACATACCTATCATAGTGATCAAGGAATCTATGAAATAAATGATCAAACAACAGCTTATTGAAATAAACAATCGAACGACAATTTATTGAGAAAAACAGAACTTGATTGTATTAATCTTAAAATATACAGAAGAACCTTACAACCTTTGCCTTGATGTTCGAAAGGCCTTCTAGGAGTTCGGCAGTCTCCTCTACTTTGATAAGTCTTGCACTCTTCCTTCAAAAGCACAAGGGTATGTGATCTTTCCTCTCAAAAGCTCGGCGAGAAAGAAGTCTAAATCTCAACGGCACTTCAACTCAATCACACATAAAGCTTGATCTCTTCAATCCTCCATTGAATTTCTTCACTTGGTTCACCCCTTGAGGCTACCCAATGCCTCCTTTTATAGAGCAGATGAGGAGGTTAGGATTCCACCTTTAAAGGGATATAATCCTCCTTCAAAGGGATAGGCTCCTCACATCAAGGGATTAGTTCCTTAAGGTGTGGGATACATGCACCTTACTAAAGCGTACTTATCCCAAAAAAATCTCATCTAGAACCTTCCAGAATTGACCAAAATTCAACTTTTTCAGTTTAATTTCGCGCTTTTTTGACTTTACAGGGGTACCGCGGGCATTACACTGGAAAAATGCATTCTAGAATGTAGTTTCTCTTCTCATTACCTGCGTACCCTAGCTAAAAATTGTCACCTTGACATTCTGCTACACTAAAAATTGTCACCTTGACATTCTACTGACTGTATGAGCTCATTGACACTCATACTTGCCTCCTCTGCAAGTCCTACAACCTTTGTTCCTCATTCCAAACCTTGAAAATCAGAGAAAACTATGCTTGATGCCCCCTAAGCGTAACTGCTAGAGTGCATTCCCCCCCCAGCTTCATTTCATTCAACTAAGTACACTGTTGGTAATTAATAGCTGGATGGAATGAAGGTTCATTTACGAGATCATATGAAAGACCCGACCTTAAAACTAACCTAAATATATGACCTAACATTTACGAGGTCTATTCAAAGACTCGACTCAATTAGGGGAGGATTTGTTTCATTTTTTAGTGAGCTTGACACAGGAAAAGAACTATGCTCATGGCAACGTGTTTCATTTTTTAACGAGGTTGACACAGTAAAAGGAACTATCCTCAGAAACTACTTATTTCTAATCTACCTACATAACCTACTGATTCATTTTTTAATGAGGTTGACACAGGAAAAGAACTATCCTCATACCTAATTCATTTTTTAATGAGGTTGACTCAGTAGAAGGAACTATCCTCTAACCAACTGATTCATTTTTTAACGAGGTTGACACAGGAAAAGAACTGTCCTCATACCTAATTATTCTAATTTACCAATATATTATCTACAATCTACCTATTGTTTCATTTTTTAATGAGGTTGACACATGAAAAGAACTGTCCTCATAGAAGCTTGTTTCATTTTTTAAATGAGCTTGACACAAGAAAAGGAACTATGCTCGGACTAACTGATTCATTTTTTAACGAGGTTGACACAGGAAAAGAACTATCCTCAGACACACTGATTCATTTTTTAACGAGGTTGACACAGTAAAAGGAACTCTCCTCAGACTCACTGATTCATTTTTTAACGAGGTTGACACAGTACAAGGAACTATCCTCACCACCGACTGATTCATTTTTTAACGAGGTTGACATAGTAAAAGAACCATCCTCAGGGAAGCTTGTTTCATTTTTTAAATGAGCTTGACACAAGAAAAGGAACTATGCTCTGACCAACTGATTCATTTTTTAACGAGGTTGACACAGTAACAGGAACTTTCCTCACTCACTGCTTCATTTTTTAACGAGGTTGACACAATAAAAGGAACTCTCCTCAGACTTCACTGATTCATTTTTTAAAGAGGTTGACACAGTACAAGGAACTTTCCTCAGACCCACTGATTCATTTTTTAACGAGGTTGACACAGTAAAAGGAACTCTCCTCAGACTCACTGATTCATTTTTTAACGAGGTTGACACAGTACAAGGAACTATCCTCACACTCACTGATTCATTTTTTAATGAGGTTGACACAGTAAAAGGAACTCTCCTCACACACTGATCATGGCTTCCAATTAGAAGAAACACATGTCAATGGACAAACCTTGATCATGGCTTCCAAGAGGTCTTCATCAGATGGAAGAACAATTCCTTGGAAGGAATACATGTCAAGGGACTCAAAAGGGATAAGAACATCGCGTTCAAATAATCCCATAGAGTTTTCCATGTCAATTACCCAATCTAAGTCATAGGAAGACGAGAAAACAGTGAGAGGCTCGCTTTCATCGGTAACTGAAAACATGGGACTAGTTGCCACATAATTAACCCGTGGCGGGGTAGATACCACTTTAGAATTAGGAACATTTAGGGGTGTCATATTACTGGTAGTCGAATCAAGACTAGGGAACGAAAGCTGGTCTACAGTCACAATATTTCCATTGTGAGGGAAAGAAATCACGCGAAAGAGTGTCAATACGACAGCTTTCATTGCATAGACATAGTCTCGCCCAAGGAGTAAATTGAAATCCAAGGGACCTCGAACTACCATAAGATCAATACAGACAATTTTACCTTCCAAAGTATTAGAAAACTTAGGAAGGATCCCTAAAGGTTCACTAATGGTTCTGTTAAAAGCTTTGAGATTCTGCGTAATAGGCGCAAGCTGAGGAGAACCCAAAGCTTTCCAAGCAGTTGAGGATAAAATACTAACAAAAGCACCTTCATCTACCTGTGTGCGGTGAATGTCCCTACCACCAAACTTCACAATGATTTGGAAAGGGATAGAGGAAGGAAGACGAGGTTCTGTCAGTCTATTCCAATCAAAGGAAAGGACCTCTGTACTTGGAGGGGGTTCTGTAGAAACAGGTGAAATGGCCCCCGGCGTAGAAGAAACTGATGTAACAAAAAGAACCTGAGCAGTATGAAGTTCACTCTCTACAGGGAGAATGGGATCGACTGAATGTGAAATCGAATCGACCACTTGATCAACTAATGGATCATCAACCTAAGTGATATGAGTTTCACTCTCCAATGGAAGAGTGGGATCGACTATACTTGAAATTAGATCAATCACTCCGTCAGTTGACGGTAGGTTGGGAGAAAGTTTACGGTAACCAATTGGAAATTCTTGCTGTGGAACAGTAAGGTTTTCCAACAATTTTGAGGCTTCATCCATGTGAGGGCAAATGTGAGTTTGATGACTCCCTTTGCATAACTTACAAGGAAACCTAACTTTACCCTTTTTCCGAGGAACCTGACTATCACTAGTTGATGGATCAACAGAAAGTTGATGAGATTTTTCTGACCATACTTCCAAAACCTTTGGAATACCAGGACAAGTGATAAGGAAGTGGTCACCCTTACAAAGCCTGCAAGGGTATTTGGGTTTACGATGCATGTTGGAGGTTTCCTCAACACAACTAACACTTACAGCCATTGTTGATTGTTTGAATTCTTTCTTATCTTGCTTCTTCTTCTTCTTCTTCTTCCCTTTATTATTCTTCTTAGTCATCTGGTTACTAGCGTCAAGGCTTTTACCAAGCGAAGAGGAAGAAATGGAGGAAGAAATATTAGGCGAAGAAGGTAAAGGGTCAACAGAAGGTTGGTGATGTTGAGATGGTGAACTTTGTTGAGGTGAAGCATCCGGTTGAGGTGGAACAATTGGAGTATTCGAGGCCAACGAAGTTGAAAATAACCATATCGGTAAACCTATTGTAAATCCAGGTAATGAAAAAGTAGCCATATAAGGAGGACCAACATTTCCAAAGCAAGGAAAAGTACTAGGATTCTCGTTAAGAGGAGTTCCTTGGTTGGTAAATTCCGAAACAGTTTCCATTATATTCAACTTCAGTGAATTTTATTAACAATTTAAAACTAAAATTAACAATTAACAATTCACACCTAACAATTAAAATTCACAATTCACACCTATGGTCTCTAAAAGTAAAAACAAACAAATTAACACGCGCTATCAAATCTAGGAGTCAAACCACACACAAACAGTAACTTCTCGTACTAAAAACACTAGTTGGTGATGAAATCCAACATCGCATAATTTAATACAGAAAGGGCGGTTGGAACAGTTACCCCGAAAACTTGCTTAATGAAACTGACTGGCACAAGTTTCTTCACAAAACCATCTCGAGTGAAGAAAACACCCCAGAGAGTCCAAGTGAGTCTAGTCGACGTCTGCTCCAGGTACAGTGGGATCTTCCCTCCACCGTCACCTTAGGAAAGAATCCTATAGATTATGGCCACTAAGGTCACCAACAGAAACAAATATACCTGGGGGAACAGTCTACGATCCGACACACACGCAAGGGCAGAGTATCAAAGCTCAATCCCCTTGAAGGCTCCTTGACATAATCCAAGGTTTACCGACAAGTGACCCCAGGCTCCTCGACAATGGTCAATCCGAGGTTTACCGTTTTTAATACGTGTATATCTGCTATCATTCCCAATGAGGAAGGATTGATTACCTCACTGGTTTAGAGATGATCTCGTGCTTGACTCCTTTAGGAGGAGCTTCCCAGAGCATATATGCAACAATTGAAATTTTTCCTACCGCAAGATCAACTACTTGTTTGTTTTACTGTCTTGGAGAGTTAACTAAAACCTATTCCAAGACACTAGCCTAAGCTATATTGGTGGAAAGAGCCCTAAAAATGTAAAAATTACTAGATGAATTTTAATTAAGCGCTATGTTATTTAGGCTGTTATTACTCAAAAGGGTAAATGGATATGAAACCAATGGTGTTATGACCCGAACCAAAACTGAATGCAATCGAATATGATAATGTAATCTTTTCAATTCGATGAATCCTAACTAAATTAAGGAGAGAGTTTCCATTCACTTCCAACAATGCAAAGAATTGATCACTAAGAGAAAATATAACAAATTCTCTAATGCACTAATTTTATCAAGAAAACTAATGAAAATCAATCCCAAAACAATTTTTTATATTTTTGTGTTTTTGAAACAAGCATAAAAACATCTAAATTCAAATCAAAGAAAATTTATCTAAATCTACGATTGATTTTTTCAGAATGTAAACTATGCAATTGTAATCTATGCACAATTCACATGAAAAGTATGCAAATGTAATCTATGCACATTTTTCATTCATATTCTGAAAATGAGAATTCTAATTATGCAAATGTGATCTATGCAAGAGAATTCTCAAATACAAGATGATTCTAATGTAATCTAAGAACCAATCAAGTGGAAGTCAAGAAAATCGGGTGAGAGTTCCAAAGATCAAAAACACTCAAAGGCGATTAACAAAAGCAAAAAGATGCAAAATTGTGAAAAGACTGAGAGAAACCTCCAAGTAATGACCAAAGGAAATCAAATTAAGAATTTCTCAAAAAAGAGACTCAAAGCACCCAATTAACTTAATGGAGATTGATGAGATGAAGAATTGCTGAAAGAAATTCAGAAACAAGAGATTTTTGACAGAAAAATACAGATCTGGGTAGATGCTAAGAATCCTAAACTAAATCTAAACTAAACTAAAAGAAGAAATCTAAGTTTTTCAATACTTTTAACAAGGTCTGCAGGTCCCAGAAGTAACAAGTGTGGTCCCGCCCTGGTTACTTAAGGAAAGTGTGGAGATGCCCGCACTGTGTGTGAAGACAAAGTGCGGTCCCCTGAAAAATTCAAGAAAAACATAAAAGATTTCAAAATTTTCAAAAACAAAGAAAACCTAAGCTACCCAGGCGGATATCCATTAATCAAAAACCAGGAAAAACATTTCCTCAAATCAAAATAAAAGAGAACAAAAAACAACAAGTTCTTTCCCCAGTATGGTCGCCAATTTGTTGGCCGGATAAATTGTTCTTGCGAACAAGACCGATCTCCCTAGTGTCAGAAGACAATCTAGCAACAAACGAACAACTAAGTTTGTCTTTCTCTAAGTATATTCATTTTACAAATAAATGTTATGAAGGTATCGATCCTACCTTAGATCCAAATGCTTATTTGCGGTCGCAGTGCTTCTGTTGCATCAATAATCCTTCGTCACAACAAGGGCCCTTTTGTCACAAGAAAGTATCATCTTTCATTGATCTGCAATCAAAAACAAGAAAATATCAATAGCACCTGTATAAAAAATAATTATAAAACATACCTATCATAGTGATCAAGGAATCTATGAAATAAACGATCAAACGACAGCTTATTGAAATAAACAATCGAACGACAATTTATTGAGAAAAACAGAACTTGATTGTATTAATCTTAAAATATACAGAATAACCTTACAACCTTTGCCTTGATGTTCGAAAGGCCTTCCCGGGGTTCGAAGCAGGAGTCTCCTCTACTTTGATAAGTCTTGCACTCTTCCTTCAGAAGCACAAAGAGGTATGTGATCTTTCCTCTCAAAAGCTCAGCAGAAAGAAGTCTAAATCTCAACAGCACTTCAACTCAATCACACATAAAGCTTGATCTCTTCAATCCTCCATTAGTTTTCTTCACTTCAGTTCACCCCTTGAGGCTACCCAATGCCTCCTTTTATAGAGCAGATGAGGAGGTTAGGATTCCACCTTTAAAGGGATAGAATCCTCCTTCAAAGGGATAGGCTCCTCACATCAAGGGATTAGTTCCTTAAGGTGTGGGATACATGCGCCTTACTAAAGCATACTCATCCCCAAAAAATCTCATCTAGAACCTTCCAGAATTGACCAAAATTCAACTTTTTCAGTTTAATTTCGTGCTTTTTTGACTTTACAGGGGTACCGCGGGCATTACACTGGAAAAATGCGTTCTAGAACGTAGTTTCTCTTCTCATTACCTGCGTACCCTAGCTAAAAATGCAGGCAGGCTTCATATTAACTGCGTACCCAAGGCTTTTTTGAGTTTTAAGGGTTTTTCCTCCATTTTTGGGAACTTTTCTCTGATTTTCAAGGTTTGGAATGAGGAACAAAGGTTGTAGGACTTGCAGAGGAGGCAAGTATGAGTGTCAATGAGCTCATACAGTCAGCAAAATGTCAAGGTGACAATTTTTAGTGTAACACCATGTTAGACTCCTCATGCATTTCACAAGGGTTGAGATGCTCAACTTTCCCTACTATGTTTATAGGAGCATTGAGAAGATGTATTCTGTTGTCCGGAGGAGGAATCAATCCCAACAAATGCAAAGCCTATTTCACCATTCCTTGATCAAGACGGTCGTATTACATTAGTTGTAACAACAGGGTATACCTTGGGAGGTATTTATAACACATGAAGTCTTCTCAAGCCCACAGCCTCCTCATCAATAAAACTTGCGCTCCTCATCTGCTCAAGTGCCCTCACCTCAAGGAAACCTCCCTTCTTCCCATTCTATCAATACATCAAGTGAAGAGGATGATAGTGGCAATGATGAACAGAGTAATGACAGTGAGGGTAATGGTGAAAATGAGTCAACCCAAAGTGAGGAAAATGGTGACGCTGATGAACAAAGTGATGACCAAGAGGATGTTGATGAAGATAAAAGGGTTGACAGTCAAAGGGACAATAAACATGATAGTGAAAAAAATGAACAAGGAAATGAACAAAATAGTGCCACTATGGAATAATATGCTAAAGTAAATGAGGAGTTTGATTCAAAATGAAATGAGCATTTATGGAGGATATATTAGCAATCAAGTAGAGGATGCAAAGATAGAGGATAAAGAGGAAGACAATAAGGACAACACGGAAATTGAAGGCACCAGTGATGCAAATGATACAGATCACAGTGAGGAAGAGTTAAAAGATAGTGACAAAAAGGAAGATGATAAGGAAGACAGTGAGGGAAAAGAAAACAAAGAGGAGACTAGTCATTACAGTCATGAAAACTATCATGACTGTCATGAAAACAATAAACCCTTCAGTGACAATGAAAATAGTGCCAATGCAAAAAAAAAAAATTAACCCTAGTCATGATGACAGTAAAACAGGGGAAGAAGCTCATGGTCTAAATGATGATCACAACCATGGTAAGGAGACCAACAAAATCACCATCACACCTCTTGCATGCACATACCAAAGAGGGCCAAGGCAAGTGTTTTCTACCTCCAAAAGGTAAGGGACCTAGCCACCTACATCAGCTCAAAGGCTTGACAAGGGAAAATAAAAGATGTACAAGGGTAAGAAAGGTAATGGGAGCAAGCAAACTACTCAAAAGCCCCAATCCATTGACTTAGACAGTGATAATGAAGATGAGGAGGTTGCCACTAGACTACTGCTCCAAAGAAAAGATGCACAAATCAGGGAGTGGGAGAGGGATTTTGAGATGGCACAACATATCATTCAGTATTACAAGAATGAACACAATTATGTTAAGAAGATAAAGAGGGGCCTTTCTCTCTAGAAAAGGATGACTAAGTACTATGCAATGAAAAACGAACTTGCTTGTGCCAAATTAAAGAAAGCCCTTATTGAAGTCCAAACCATAAAAGAGGCAAAGGTTCATGAAAACCTTGGATTTCTGGCTTCAGCTTCACAACAGTTCTTCCAAACCCCTTGAAGGAGGCTTCCACCAATTTTGAAGGAATTTGGGAAACTTTTTGTTTTTGGTGATTTTGAAGGCCTATTAGCACAGTGCCACTGGTGCTACGCTAATCCCTGGAGCATCCTCAGAGGGGAAACTTGATATTTTTGGAATTCTCATGTCTAGCCAATTATGCTCACCAAGTTTTAGAGAAATTGGAGCAGTTTTGACCCCTAAAAAGGTCAAAAAACCCCTCATTTTTCACCTTTCTGCCTCTATTTCAGACCTGGCATTACGCTAATAGAAGTGTTGGGATTTTGGCATTTTTAATAGGCTATAGGAGCTTGATTAGGAACATATAAGAACTTCTAGAAATTATACTCATCAAGCTTTCCAGCCAGCCATCACAGAGCAAAATCCGACATCAAGAAGAGGTCCAAAACTTGGTTGTAAAAGTACCTATTTTTGGCCTGAGGTGGCATTGCGCAAATGGACTGTGTAGTGTGTATTTGGCATGAAGTCAAAAAAACACGCTCATTTATTGTAAAATCATATTTTAGTTAATTTTAAGGCAAATCACTCTAGAATTAGGTGCTATACGTTATTTTGGCATTTATTCCATTGTGCCTTAGACCTTGCATGGTCTCTTGGGCATTTATGACATTTATGAGTGATTTTGACATTTTCCAACCCTATATAGAGTTTTTTTCCTCCTTTTTTGAGTTAAATAGAGCATGAGTGCTTCATTGTAAATGTTGGCATTCGATGAGCTTTGAGAGAAATACATGGTTTTTTTAGGTTGAAGAGCAATTTGGTGTTGTGGAGCTTGTGGATGATTTGATTTGATTGATGATGATGAAGCTTGCTTGTAGGATCCCTGAGCTTGGTTAATGGTGATCTGTGTCTCTAATTTGTTCATGTTTTCTTGTTTATCATTATGTTTCATCCTTCTATATACAGTAGAATGTAAAAGTATAGGCTAAGAAATGTTGTTTGAAGCACCTTAGTCCTTTTTGCCTTCTATGGCCTTGATGTTTTCCTCTACTAGGACATTTTAAGGAATTCTTGATAGCTCCTTAGATCCCCTAAGCTTTTTTATTTCATCAATGGATTAATATGCTAGTTTCCAATATGTTTTATGGCAAGCCCTGCTTATTTGATGCTATCTAAACTATGTTTTTGAAATCTCTCTTTGAAGTATTACTTGTTAGGTTAAGCTAAGGAGGTCTTGTTCTAATCTTTCCCTTTGTCCATGCCTATCAGTTTTCCTCAAAGTTCTTTGTATATTGATCAAAAATGTTTAGGATTTCCCTCTTTGATTTATTAAAGTTATTTTGTTATCTTAAGTGTTCTCTAAAACTTGAAGGTGAAATCACTAGAAGTTAAATGAGTTTCTCGCCTTCTATATTTCATTGGAATTTTTGTCTTGAATTTCTATTTGTTTAAGTATTGTCATTGAGCAAATGGTTTTCCCTATCTCATGATTATTGTATTTTTCTTTTTCCCTATCTCATGATTATTATCAACAATGTTTAGGAGTTCCCTCTTTGATTGATTAAAGTTATTTTTTTATCTTAAATGTTCTCTAAAGCTTGAAGGTGAAATCACTAGAAGTTAAATGAGCTTCTCGCCTTCTATATTTCATTGGAATGTTTGTCTTGAATGTATATTTGTTTAAGTATTTTCATTAAGTAAATGGTTTTCCCTATCTTTTGTTTATGGGTATTTGAAAAAGGATTCTTAACTGCCCTTTGCCCTACCTTGTTTTGCCAAACTTAATGTCCATTTCACTTCACACATAAACCTTAAGGATCCATTGACCACACTAGATTTTCCCTGTAATTCACTCTAACTCACTATTGGGATATCCATGACTTTCATAGACTCCATATCCCAATGATTTGATGATCTCTCACTCCACCTATTCTACCTATTTCATCTTACCCAACCAAAAAAAACAAAAAACCCTACACCTAAAAACTAGCCTAAAATCAACCATCTAAAGCAAATAAGTTCATATCCTTTACAAACAGAGAGAGCCATCTCTGAGTCTAGGAAGGATAGGTCCTAGGACTCCAAAGACTGGTTTCATGTTACCCTGTGCATTTGCTCTACCAATCTGCTAAATAACGGGACCCTAACATTCTGGCAATCACGGTGGGACCTCAGAGTACATAGTAGCCTAAAAAACTCTTATAAACTCATTTAAAACCCTCAGTTAAGCTTAGAAAATCAACTGATAGACAAGAGTAGACTTTGCTTGTTTCACCATCCTAGCAAAATGATGACACAGTTAGAAGACACTCACACAAACCTTAGGGCTACATAAAGAACTCAGAAAACCCCAGAAAAGCATCCCTAGATTGGTTTTTTGTCAGTTATTAGTGGTGGACCATAAACATACATCCTTAAATAGCAGAAAATATCCACCTGGCGACTCCACTAGCCTTTAGTAGGCCTATTACTTCACTAGTTCTCTTTTAGACTCCCTGGGATTGTATCAAATCAGCCCTAAGAAGTTTAGAAGCCTAGTTCCATACTGTGTAAGTTTACCAAACACTAAGAGAGGTCAACCTTCTGAAAACAGTCCTAAACTTTTAGCCTCTCTAAACTTTGAGTTTGAAATTTGGCTTCACAAAGGATCAATACCAGATCTCATCCAGACCCAAAACCTCCCACCATAGTTGATGACCCAGAAAAGATTCTATGGAAAAATTCTAAATCTGGAAACTTAACTACTGTTAGGACCATTCATAGGGAAATCTATGTCCTTGAACATCTTATAGCCTTGCAAGATCCTCAGTTTGACTTGCACCATACAAATAACCTTTTCAGAACCAAGTCACAAACTAATATCGACCAGACCGACCTTAAGCCCATAGATTTGCAGAAAAGTTCTAGTAGAGAAGCCTCTTCCTCCACTCCACCTGACTTTCATCTTCTCCATCACTTTAGATCTTCCCATACCAAATCTGCTCAGAATCAGTTTCATGGTCCAAGTACTTCCACCACACCCATCCATACCACCACTGCCCAAACTAATCCACTTCATCCTACACCTACTTTCAGAAACCCTCCTCCTGTAAATCCTCCATCAGCTCCCATCATGGCAGCTTGGTATGCCCCCTTGGCTTTACCCCAACCTCTAGTGCCTTTGCCAAATGATTACCAATCCAAGATCCCTCATTTCACAGGAGTTGAATCCATCACTGCCCAACAACATGTATATAGGATAAATGATGCCTTTGATTACATGGAAATAGAAGAACAAACCATTAAAATGAGGATATTTCACAAAGATTAGGAGGAGAGGCCAAAAATTGGTTCAAAGCATTAACTCCTAACACAATACATGATCTCCCTTCCCTCTACCAAACTTTCATAAACAAGTGGGAAATCAAGAAAAACCCCCTCCAAATCCTTTTTGAATATAACAATCTTAAGAGGAATGTAGGGGAAAGTGTACAAGATTATTGCACTAGGTTTAACAGTGTCTACAATGCCCTACCACCTCACATGAAACCCCTATAAGGCCTAGCACTAGTGAAATTTCCTGAAGGCTTTAATCCAGACATGACATTCCAATTAAGAGAGAGAGACCCCGCAACTTTAGAAGAAATGCAAAAGGCAGCTATTAGTGCAGAGGTCAACTTGATTTAAAAGAGAGCTAGGATGAGATCAGAAAAGAGAGTAACCTACAAAGATGAAACTATGCCCTCAACCTCCTCATCTGATGCAAAAATGGACAACCTAATGAGAACAATGGAGAGAATGATAGAAATAATAAACTTGAATGAAAGGACACCTCCTAGGGAAAACCAAGCCAATCCCCAAAATAGAAATAGAGCTCAAAAATTTAGAAGAGACACTCCTCAAATAAAACAAAAGGGAAAATGACCAACAAATCAGACCTCCCTTTTAGCAAAACTGTGTAGATGAAGAAGAAGGAGAAATTATGGAACTTGAAGAAATCCATGTAAAATTAATAGGTTATCATAATGAAGATGATGATTTTCTCACTGAAGAAGAACAAGAGTTCTTTTCCCCAGATCAAACTGAAACTAACTATGGGGATTCATAAGACTACCACTTGGGATTTGAAAATGCCATAATGGAAGTCCATAGGCAATATGACATTAGGAGAAAAAAGAACCAATATACCCCCAAAGAGAAACCAAATAGACACTGATGTTAATAAAGCACCTGAAAACACTCCTAAGAAGACATCAGTGAATGCCAACACTATGGCTGATCCAAACAAAGGGAAAATCAGCCAGCAAAGAAATGACCCTGAGAAAACTACTTTTTCTAAAGCTCCAAAACAAAATCAGCAAATTAAAAATGTAGAAAGATTCATGGCTGATAAAGATGATGTAAATATGTCCAAAACACAAATACCTTTCATCTTTGGGGGAGAGATTTCCAAAATCAAGATAACCATGCCTCTCATTGAATTAGTTACTCAACAAGTGTATAGGTCCCAAGTTTTTAAAGTCTTAAACATGGGAAATGATACTGATACTTTGAACTTGAAAAATGATAAACCAGAGTTGTTGTTTGGTCCTGAAGTAGAAGTAAAATAACAAGAGGGAGCTATTCCCCCTTTTTATGTCAGCCTGAATATACATGACAAAATCTTGCATAATGCCATGCTAGACTCCGGTGCCTCTCACAACCTCATGCCTAAAGTTGTGATGGAGATATTAGGCCTAGAAATAACTAAACCTTATAAATATTTGTACTCATTCGATTCGAGTAGAGTCAAGTGTTTGGGCCTAATCAAGGATCTTTGTGTCAATCTAGCACAAATACCTGCTAAAAAACTAGTCATGGACATAATTATTGCTGACATTCCCCCTAAGTATGGCATTATCTTGGGGAGCCAAGCTTCAGGGGAACCTCCAACTTGATATGTCATATGCTACCATCCATGTTTTCAACCAAACCAGGAGACTATACCAAGAGTCACACATGAAATATATGGTTAGCAGTCAAGAGAGGCCAAATAACACTCCCCTATATTCCATTCATTCAGACTTAGACTCATTCATCTTGTATAATGAAAATGACAAAGATCCAAGCCCACCAGTACAGTCCAATCTATCCTCCAATTAAGAAAATATCATCCAAAACTCTAGCAGCCCTGAAAAACAACATGATGACGAACATGAACTATACACAGTTTGGAACATGAGCTTTGATGGCTCTTGTAGCAAAGAAGGTTCAAGAGTTGGTGTCTGATACATAACTCAAATAAAGAAAAAACCTCAAAAATAGAACTTTTTCCTTTTTCCAATCCAGAAGAGCTGAAATACTCTCACATAACATAAATCTTTAGGAATTTGGATCAAAAGAGTCTTATGTTTTTGCCTTACATAGACACCTCATCATCAAAGATTTTTATCCCTTCAGAATATTTGTTAACCCTCACAAATGTTGCTATGAACCCTAAAGGAGTATATACTCAAACTGGTATAGAAGAGTATAATGTGGGCAGCCTAGGAAGACCCAAAATGATTAAGTTATCCAAAAATCTGTCATTACACACAAAACTGAAATAATAAGGCTATGCAAGAAGTTTCAGGATGCTTGTGTTGATAGGAATGAAAGCTTAAAGCCTTGTGACACAGACATTATTCAAAAGAGGTCTCCTTCCAAGAAAGACCATGAAACCCTTGGGTGAGTTGTGTCACTAACAAAGAAAGCAAAAGGATGCAGACTGTGTTTAGACTTTAGGTGTCTAGACAAAACCTCCATGAAGTACAAATACCCTTTTCCCAAAGTAAATCATCCTATACATAGGATAATAATTTCTAACAAGATGTCATTACATGATATTGTTTCAGGTTATCATAAAATGATACCACTTCTGATCAATCAGCATAAAGCCATTTTCAAAGTTCCTTAGAGCAACTACATGCTTGACCAAATGCTTCCTGGGTTAAGGAGTGATGAAGATACCTTCCAAAGAGTCATGGCCCCTGTTTTCAACTTCTTCACTATGATATACATTGATGACATTATCATTTGTTTTGGAGCTGATAAAGAATTCATTTTTCACCTAAGAAGGATCTTTGACAAGAACAAGTTTTGGAAGTAAGACTCAATGAGGAAATACCAAGGAAAGCATGGCCTATTTGAAATTTTTTGGAAAAATCCTTACACCATGCCCTCAAGTGGAGGTAACCATGTTTTCTATTTACAAGAGATGAATGGATAAGGGATTTCGGGAGATCCTGTTGAAAACAGGGTGCTCAAGTACCATTGCTGTAAAAACCTCTAGTTTAAAATTTTCACTCATTGTATATAACATTGCATGAGACAAGAAGAAAAAAAAAACGCAAAAACATAGAAAGAAAGAAAAAGAGGGTATATTTGAAAAGAGGTACAACCCCATAGCCAAAAAATAGTAATGCTCAAAATTGTGCAAGCCTAAATGCCATTACTTGTTTCAAAAATTCTTGTACAGTGATCTAGCCTAATCATGGCTGAACATGTTTTCAATTTATTGCTGATAAGTTAGTAGAAGAGAGGTTGTCAAATCATTCAAAATTGACTTGTCAAAAAGGATAGATTAGGAATGAAAGATGTTGGTTCCACATGCTCAAAACTGAACCAAAGAGAAAGATGGGGATGCATACCAAATGATAAACCATAGCCCTTATTTTTCTAGTTTTGTTTGTACAAAAAAAATGTTTGTGTGTAGCTTGTACTAATTCCACAACTCATGGTAAGTCAGATTGCCTAATCCTAATTTAAACCATGGTTTCAATTTCATGTTAATAGCTTAGAGAAGGAAGTTTTTCATACAACTTAATTTTCATATTATTAAGATCACAACTTCAAAGAAGCATCAGCAAATGAGAAGAAGTAAAAATCTGCCCAATGGATGAGGCACTGGTCTCCGTAAAACCAGAGATCTGAAGTTTTGGACACCTCATGAAAGGGAGCTTGCCTCCTCAAATGGAGCCACTACTATTCATCAGTAATTTTTGCCTTTGTAGATGACTAAATACTTATCCTAGATTTCTAGAAACAAAATTCATGAATATTGTGAGTTCTAGAAATATCACTGCCTTCATCATCCTTAGGATAAAATTTTCACTATTTTACTACTCTATCAAGTCATGGCCAGCCTATCACTCCCTAGAAGACCAATCATGGGCTCATGCCACTCATTTTCACTATGTTATGCCACCTTTGACCTTACCTCTCTGTTTTGACTTGCCTAACCCTTCTTCTTCCACTTTTGATTACCAAGTAGCCCGATCTTTTCCCCTATTCACCAAGTTCCTCAAGCATTGGTGGTTTCAAGCTACCTTCTAGGCTCTTTAGATAAATAAAAATCAGTAGTTTTGGTTCTACAATGCATAAAGTTTGTTAAAAATTCTGCTTTACACCTAAAAACCCTAAGTCAAGTTTTCAGCCAAAGGCCAAGTCCAAAAAGCCTACCACTTGGTCACCTAGGGTTTCACAAGTCATAGGATTGTTTTGATGTTCTAAATATTTTTTTTTCTTGTACCAAGAGGCAAAAATAAAAGAGGATGAAGGACAACACATGGTTGTCCAAATGGATCAGAAAATCTTTCAAGGAAGGCATCCTTGGTCAAAGCACAACTTCTGCAAAAGATAGTTGCCCATCTTAAACATTTTTGCAAGAATGATTGAGATGGATATCGACAAAAAAAGAGGTAAGGTAAGAGGCTAAGAGAAATTTGGTGTTGTGGAGCTTGTGGATTATTTTCTTTGATTGATGATGATGAAGCTTGCTTGCAGGATCCTTGAGCTTGGTTAATGGTTACGTGTCTCTAATTTGTTCATGTTTTCGTGTTTATCATTATGTTTCATCCCTCTGTATGTAGTAGAACAGAAAAGTATAGGCTAAGAAATGTTGTTTAATGCACCTTAGTCCTTCTTTCCTTCTATGGCCTTGATGTTTTCCTCTGCTAGGACATTTTAAGGAATTCTTGATTGCTCCTTAGATCCACTAAGCTTATTTATTTCATCAATGGATTAGTATGATAGTTTCCAAATATGTTTTATGGAAAGACCTGCTTATTTGATGCTATCTAAACTATGTTTTTGAAATCTCTTTTTGAAGTATTACTTGTTAGGTTAAGCCAAGGAGATCTTATTCTGATCTTGCCCTTTGTCCATGCCTATCAGTTTGCCTCAAATTTTAGGAGTTCCCTCTTTGATTGATTAAAGTTATTTTTTTTATCTTAAATGTTTTCTAAAGCTTGAAGGTGAAATTTCTAGAAGTTAAATGAGTTTCTCGCCTTCTATATTTCATTAGAATGTTTGTCTTGAATGTATATTTGTTTAAGTATTTTCATTGAGTAAATGGTTTGCCCTATCTCATGATTATTATCTTTTTCTTATCAATATTTGAGACCTTCTTGTTTATGGGCATTTGAGAAAGGATTCTTAACTACCCTTTTCCCTATCTTGTTTCCCAAAAATTAATGTCCATTTCACTTCACACATAAACCTTAAGGATCCATTGAACATACTAGATTTTCCCTGTGATGCACTCTAACTCACTATTGAGATATTCATGTCTTTCATAGACTACATAGCCCAATGATTTGATGATCTCTCAGTCCACCTATTCTACCTATTTCATCTTACCCAACCAAAACAAACAACAAACCGTGAGACCTAACAACTAGCCTAAAATCAACCATATAAAGCAAACAAGTTCATATCCTTTGAAAATAGAGAGTGCCCTCTCTGAGTCCAAGAAGGCTAGGTCCTAGGACTCCAAATACTAGTTTCATGTTACCCTGTGCATTTGGTCTACCAATCTGCTAAATCATGGGACCCTAACTAATTTTATACCCTAGATTAGGTTAGATACTCTAATACTGTGTTACTTGCGCTTGTGCCTCGAAGCTTATGAGTCCCATATTGATAATTTAATGTTGGAAATGATAGAAATATATTTCCCCAACAACAAGCACCCAAGTAGAACTATGTTAGCGTAGGTAAGAAGAGTGGAATCAATTGACAAAGTGGGCTTTGATGTAATCAACTCAACTAAACCAACACATCAGTTGGAGTGATGTTCCCCTTTACCTACTCCCAGGACACACACACGCACACATATATATGGGAGTCAGAACAAGTGGGAACAAAACAATAATGAATTGAACACAATCGAGTGACAAATTGAACCGAAGTGTCATAATACCTTAAGGGTGTACCATAGGGATAGAGAAGATGCATCAGATGAGGGAAATATCACTCTGACCGAGTGAGCATACCATTGGGTGAAGTCAAGTTTTTTGAATGGATTGTGTATTATATTTGGCTATAATGTCTTCTATGAGATATGACGTAGGTCCATCATGTAGGAAAGTTGCATATTTGTGGCACAACCTTGTCTTCAATGCACATGAAGGTGAAAAACTATTTTTACATGCAAGAAGGTCGAGAGTTGCAGTATGACCGATTTGTGGCATGTTTTACATTGTAAGGACTATATACCCAGGCCACCAAGATGATAGGGGTTGTTTCATGATTATAAGCTATTGTATTTTGTACATGGAAGTAAGTGAAGGATAAAACTTGTTATTGTTGTAACACATTATGTTATTGTTGAAGTTTTGTAATTGGAGGGATCCCATGAGGTTTCCATTATATTTGGAAAAAATGGTGCACATTCATATATGTTATGTGTAACTTTGTGACATTTCATTGCAACATTACATTGTGACATTTTATTGTATCATATGGATTATCGTATACTTGTGAATGTGTAAGACATTGTGAAGTGAAGTGAAGTAATTGGGCATTGTACTTGAGATGAAATTGTATTTTAGTCTTGCAAACATAATAAATCTGACTTATGATAAAAGTGCAAGTGTTAGAGGTGTATTCCAACTTTAAGTAGTTTTAAGTTAGTCAATTCATTATGACGAACTACGTTGGTGTCACACATCTAGAGGTCCTAGAGCCTCTTAACTCGAGGGTTGCTCTGGGGGCGTGACAACCGTGAAATGGATATAGAATGAAAACATCATACAACACAATGGGAACGATTAGGTGGGCCTTGAACACTACATTCACGTGGTAGTGCCATGTGGTTATGGCAGATGCTATAGCACCTAGCCTCATATGATTGTCTTAACTTTAAATGAGCATAACTTTCAACCTAGAAATCGGATTGAGATAAAATTTATATTACTGGAAATATATTGAGGAGTTGAGTATGATGATTATGTCAAAATATAATTCATCAAACTTGAAAAAAGAGGTTTTTGTAACCCCATATCCATAACAACCCTTGAGGATTGGGTTAAAGCAATAAGTAACATCTCCCACATCCCAAGGAAGTACAAGGGGATGGGAGGGATATTTACATTATTAATTAAGTTTATTTATTATTAACTTGTATTATTATTATTAATTCTCCCTTATATCTTTAGTTTAATAGTTTCCTTATTTTGGTATTTCCTTTTAATATTATTACTTAGTAATATTCTATATATTGTCATTAATAATTATTAATATCATTATTGAGATTAATTATTAAAGCTTCTATAATATTTAGGTTAAAGTGCATTTATTTATTTTTATTTTTAATAATTAATGTTTCGATCTACCCTAAATATTATTTTTTCCCTATTAACTTCTATAAGCCCTAAAATTATCTATATTATAGTCTAATAACTAGGATTTTGGCTCATAATTTTAATTCTTATTAATAACATTAATCTTAAGTATTATTTTTTAAGAGTTATTACTAAATAATAATAATATTATCATAATTAGAAATTTATTTTATTCATTACTTTTAGTCCCTTTCTATTAATATATCATTTATTTTTTAATTATTAACGTTAATCCCTTTTATTGTTGCTATTGACTATCTTCTAGATAGTCATTCTTTTTCTGCATTAGATTTTAGGGAATTCCCCCTATTTATTCTTTTGGCTAGATCAAATTATCTTCATTTTTTTTCTTGATGATGAAGCATACCAAATAGTTCAAAATTTTGACCAAAAAGTTCTTAATGTGATGGATTCGAGAGGTGAAACTTAAAACATGGAAATGTTTTTGTGTCAAATTTTCAAACCATCTAACTTGATTCATCATCATAACAACATCATGAAGAATATTTAATAAGCCTAAAAATAAATAAGGGAAAAACCCTAAATAAATAAGACTCGATCAAAAAGTAAAAATAATAATAATAATAATAATTTAGAGAATAAGAAAAAATAAATTCAAATAATATTAAAAATCAAAAGGTATTAGAATTGGTAATCAAATTCCAATAACAAAAAACCTAATAATACTAATTAATAGATGTTATATATGTTTATTAATAATAAAAAGTTTTGTAAGAGGTTGAAATATTTTACTAAAGAATAGTAATAATAATAAAACACGATATTGGTTAAAACTTAATAAAAAATAAAAAATAAATGATTATAATTATAATTATAATTATATATATATATATATATATATATATATATATATATATATATATATATATATATAATTGCTTCGAAAAAAAACCTTAATATACATATTAAGTTAAAATAAATCTAAGAAATAATTATTGTAACCATAATATTTTAGAATATTTAATGACCCTAATGGGGTGATTGACCCAAACACATTTAGTTTTGACGGTAGGGATGTCAGCATCCCAAGAGAATTTTTTTCAGGTCATGATGATTAACGAAGAAAAGTGGAGGAAGGGAAGTCGGTAATCTGGAGGATTTGCGAGAGAGGTAGGTGTTCTAAGTTGGAGGGATGTTCTTCTTTGGTAGTGTATCATTTTGGTTATGGGAATATTGGAGGGTGATATAATTATAGTGTAGTATGCACAATTCGGTCTATTGTGCATGGCCCTTCTCTCAGTGGTTTCACGTAGCATCATCAGAATGTGATGTAAAGATGACAGATTGTTTGGGTTCAAGGGGTTGAAGTGTTAGATGTGGGATCCTAGGGAGGGGCATCATGAAAATTCCACAAGAGGCTAGTAGAAAGAAGGACTTGGTGAGAGTTCATAGTGTTGTTCAGTCGTGGAGGATATTCACACTTATAAGCACTTATTTGTAGGTCTAGTAATTTAAATATTTGTGTCCTCTTCCCATTGGCTCGGTGCAACCATTTCTAGGAATAATGTAGTCCTTGTCTTTTGTGGTTGGGATTTTTAGTTGAAGTGCTTTGGAGTCTTTTCCGGAGGGGAAATTTTATGTTGTTGGTCATGGGTTTTTCTAGTGGAGTATGTTAGGGTTATAGAGTGGTGCGGAAATTGGTGGCTCCATCCTTGGGGTATTATCTATTATTTTTTTTTATATCGGGGGGAGTGGGGAGTGTTATGGGCCATTTTTTAACATCTGGTCAATCATCCTATAAACTAAATCAATCAACATCCTTTTACCCCTTGAAATCATCATTGCACAAATCCCTAAGTATGAATCTTCTTAATCCCAGAATTTTGTGCCTGAAACTGCTTCAAATCAGTCATTTTAAGCATCAACGTAGTCTCTAAGCACGCGGACCTGCATTTACCATCAAGTTGCTCCATGTTGGGAAGTGTTGATCACCAACAGGTTTCCTTGTGTTGGGGTGCATTGATTCTATAAATTCAGGAAAAATAAAAATATTTCTAAAGCTTCTTGTTCCAGAAGCTTCCAGGAGTTATTACAACTATTTACCTCAGATAAAACTCTTGAATCCTATCATATCTCACCTTGGAGCTTCCATCCCTTATCCCTTGATCTCATCCTCCCATCAAGAGTCGATCTCAAGCCTAGATTGGTAAATGGATAAGAACTCCCAACTTACCATCCTTTTGTATATATTTGTGGCCATCCACAAGCTAGGGGTTAGATTTTGGAGATACATTCTACCCTCATGATGTTGTTGTGAAGATTTGTTATTTCATGCATTAGGGTTATTATAGGTTCACTTTGTGGCAAATAAGGAACAAGTCAACTTAGAGGATCTCTTCTACAAGATAAGCTCCTATAATTGGTTATAAATCATTCCATTTCTATTAATGCAAAGAGTTCTTTGTTTTCCAATATATATGATGTTATGATTTCATGTATTTCAATGCCATGTTGATCCATTGAATGAATTATTTATATGATTCTACATAGATGTTGTATATAGTGGCTTGTGTTGTTTGATTGTGCAGGTTCTAATTATAGTGATTGGAGCTAGGATTGGAGCATTAAATCCAAGAGAGGAGAAAAGAATATAGTGTATCATAGGTAAGCTTCATCCCATTATTTATTTACTTCAAGGGAAACATTAGCTTCTTTATCTTTTTTTTGTTATAGGCTAGGCCACCTAGTCAAGGGAATATAATTTTGTCTCCAGTTGTAGATTCTGTATAAAAAATTGGCAACTCCACTTGGGATTAGTGTATGCCCTTGATGGTTTCTTTGTCCTTAGATTTTTTTTTATATCTTATTTGGAACTTTACTGTCATATTTAGTCAAGAACATACCTAGGAATCCCTTTAACTGAGTCTCAATTGAAAATTTTGTGTCAGAACTTTATATTTCTTTACCAATGCTCCCTTTGGTCTTAATGACTTTTTAATAGAATTTGTGAACCTTTTGTATCATGAATTTGGAAAGTAATAAGGAACTATAACAAAACATGTGAGAATCGATGTGTATAACTTAGCCACTAATAATGGTTATTTTCTATACAGGAAAAGGAGAAAACGAAGAGTTGCCGCTCTAAAGGAAAGAACAAAGTGGAGATAACTGTTGTCTCTCTGGACGAGAACCGAACGCAAACATAGGGAAACAAGATCAAGGTGAATCGGCTCGGGAAAGAAGGAGAGGACACCAGCTCAGCGCAATAGCAAAGACAGGATGAAGAGTTAACTGTTTGGCGAATCCCTCAGGATCGAAGATCCTGAGGGATCGCTGCTTTATTTATCTAGCTGCTTGGACATCTCCACCATCGTCCTTATAAAAAGAGACAGCACTGTTAGTTTAGGGGGAGAATGGCGAGATAAGATACGTTTTATGTAATCTTCTGTAAAACATCAGATTTGGTTATTAAGCTTTGTTGAGAACTGGTTCGATGTATTTTTGATCAATGCATTAATGAAAGCTTGGTGATTATTCCATCTTCGCGTCTGCGTTAACCTAAAGCGGTGTATCCTTGGAGGCTAAGGGCCCGGCCCCGAAGGACACTTACTTCTGTACCATTACAGCTTCGTTTCTGTGTGGTTTGTTTATTATTGCTATTTGATTATTTGATATGCTTTACAAGTTCATATTACATGCTCTGTTCAAGTTTGAATCATTGAAGTTTCTACAGCCAGACTTGTGTGTTAACTCCGCATTACGTTATTAATCCTTTCAAGAGTTAATCGCATATCCTTACTGTTATGTTACAGAGTTGTTATATTAACGTTTGTGTTGTGTGCGTTTCTAATGAACCAGTATTGTTCCATAATTCATTAATCGTTATTGCTGTTCTATTAATATGAATTGTGTGATTCGCCTTTAGAATGACAGAATGTTCTTTGATTGCAAAGAGTGTATAGATTGAGTTTGGTTATAACCCGCGGGACTTAGTTATTCAATTGCTGTTCCATTTCAGAGTTGCTGTTCCATTTCAGAATTGTGGTTTAATCCTTTATTTACTTTGTTGTTCTATTTATCTGCATTTGATGGTTTGTTGTGAGAGATGATCTAAGGCTGTAGTGAGCAGTAGCAGTTACTGTCTAGCTCCCAGGCTTGTGATCTATGATTTAGTTCCTTTTCCATCAGTTTCTGAAGGGATGGTTTATCATTACCGAACCCTTGACTGATAAGTTATTGAGTTTTCTGAGTGTGTGATTTATTTCTTTAAAGTAATTTGATTTCAGTTAAGCATCCGTTTACTCTTGTATTTCTTAAGCACTGTACTACTAGCATTACTCTGACGAATGAGCCTCGGATTGAGTCACTCTTTGTAATGACAAAACGCTCTTGGGTTGACATATTAATGTGAGGTAATTAGAGGTGAAAGAGACCCTTTTTATAGCTCTACATTTTGGCGCCGTTGCCGGGGAAAGAGTGAAGCCATTTGTCTTTTTCAGAGTGGTGTACAAGCCTGCTAGGGAGGAGTTGGATCCTAAAAACGGAAGGTAAGAACCTACGTGCAGAGCATGTAAAAGACCTGCTCATTATCCGCTTTCCTAACAGATTTTTTTTTGCTTGTTTGAATAGAAGTTGGTAGTTTATTTTTTTGAGTGCATGACTAAGCAGACAAGACCGGAAAAGAATATCAAACCTCCATCCAAACCTGAAAAAGCTAAGGGGCCGGTGACCCTTGGCCGAACGACCTTCATAGATGAAATCTATAAGAAAACAGAGTCTCAGCCATCAGTAGGCTTCAAGAAAAACACTTCTAAACCGCCTACTAGTTCCCTTCAGGCCACATGATCACCATCTGTAGCCTGTGCTGAGGTGCATAGTCAAACTGAGGAGCAGGACTTTCAAGAAGTTGAAAATTCCACTCCAGAATTATTGCAGGAAGGGAACTCTAGCAACTTTTGTGAAGGAGAAGGAGAAACAGGGGAAACCGAGGAACCAAAATCTCCTCTTGAAATGAATCAGCCATTAGATAGCCCAGATAAGGGAAGTGCTGCGAAAGTCATTGTTGAAGAGATTCAATCTCCTCAAACACATGGTATTCCCATTATTCCAGATAAAGGAAGCGCTATTAAAAAGATCCCTGTCAAAACCGTTCCCACCCAACCTAGGAATACCCTCTTAGATATCCCAGAAGGTTACTGGCATATATTCAATCCCATGGCTCAAAACCAACCAAACGCTCAAAACCAGCCAAACACTCAAACCTCTACATTACAATATCCTATAGTGGATTCTGCAGCAAATGCACCCATGAAAGCTATCCCTCTTCGGCATATCCCCACATTTCACGGACTCACATCAGAAGATCCGGATGCATTCCTATTCGAATTCGATGTGTTATGTCGGGGGTACGATTACACCACCGATCCCCAAAAATTGAAATTATTTCCCTCTACATTGAAAGGAGCTGCTTTAAGATGGTTTATGGGGCTAGGTGGCGGGGTTATCAACCATTGGGATCAAATGAAAGAATCCTTCTTAAAGAAATACCAGGATTATTGTAGGTCTAGAGAATTAAAAGACGAAATATTTCAAATGACAGCCAGACCGAATGAAACATTAGAGGAGTATGTGGAACGTTTTCATTATAATTTACAAAGATCTCCTTATGCATCGCTACCTTTACCTGATAATGTGTTGAAAACTGCATTAATGAGGGGCATGAAGGAACAATGGATTGAAACATTAAACATTATGGGCAAAGGGGATATTTATCAGGAGAATTTTACCGACATCCTTGACTTATGTATCAGGAGTTCGAGAGGCAGCACAAGAATAAAACCGGCAGAATATGATCGGTTTGCAAGAGATAACAAAGTATCAGCAGAAGGAGTAACACGTGCAGAAATTGGAAATTTATTAGAAAATTTTAAAACTGATATTATGGGGACACTAACTACAAAACTTGATATTGTGCAGGCTAAACAGAAGCAGCTGGAGGCAGAACAGAATATGGCAATCTTCTGCCCCCGATGCAGAAAAAAACACAGCCACAAGGAGTGTCCTCTGGATAAAGTCCAAACATGCGCTATCTGTACGAAAGATCACCTTACGGAGAGCTGCCCCTCACTTCCTGGATATAAAGCGGTATATAAGGAAGCAGAAGAAGAACCAGAATCAGTGAATTCGATCAACCGGCGCCGCCCATGGCAGCCAAAACAACCTGGTATGTTTCCGGACCCAACCTCTTTCTTTCAAAACCCACAGTATAATGCTCAACAATATGGTATGTGGCAAAATCAATCTCAAACCCCATTTACAAACTGGTCACCACAATCATTTCCTTATTCAAATCCATGGCTGAATCAAACAAGCCAAACTGGTTGGCCAAATTTCCCTTACACTCCACCATATTGGCAAAATGGCCCGTATCCTTCACAATGGACTCCCTCTACTTCACAAAGTTCGCCCTGGCAGACAAGCTGGCAAAGACCGATGTACCACCCAGCTGGAACTATTCCGCTCCCTCAACCTACTTTGCCAACTTTACAACAAAATCCCCAGTCTAACTTGAGGCCGCAACTCCCAGCCCAACCCGATCCCAATCCAAACAACAGGCAGGTCCAATCTATTCAAATCATAGAATCACCAGAACCAGGACCCGACTTAAGGGAGTGCAATGACCTTCAGTTAAGATCTGGGCGTATAATTGAAACTGAGGGAGATAAAACAGTTCATATTGAAGATCAATTACCCAGAGAACATCAGTCACAACAAGAGGATGTAAATAAGCAACAAACTCATAACCAAGCAACCACATCCTCTCCTCCGTTCCCAGAACGATTAGCCATACCTCGATCCATACAATATCCTGACTTTGACATTCTGGGAGAATTACAAAACTTGTACATAAAAATTCCATTCCTCCAAGCCATTCAAGACATTCCCATATACGCCAAAACCATAAAAGAATTGTGCATAAAGAAACCGAGGAGGAATATAACAAACAATCCAAGAGTCCAAGTAGTCGGCACCTTATCTGACCTATTGTCGGGAAGAGAAACACCCCTTAAATATGAAGACCCGGGGAACCCAATTATAACTGTTCAAATTTATGGCCAGACCCTGCCTAATGCCTTAGTTGATTTAGGGGCTGCAATTAATATTTTAACAACCACAACTTGCCAAAAGCTCGACATTACATCTGTAGAACCCACCTCTACTCTGTTAGAATTGGCTGACCGATCTGTGGTTAGACCAGAGGGCACTCTACATGATGTCATGGTCTCTGTAGAATCCTGGGAGTATCCAATCGATTTCCTGATAATTAATCCAAAAACTCGACTTGATGGACACCCGCTAATTTTAGGTAGACCTTGGCTCGCTACTGCCGATGCCTATATTGGCTGTCGGCAGGGAAATATGACCATAACCAGAGGACCAAATAGAAAAAATTTAGTTCTATATCCTCCAGCGCAGCCAAGTGTCACAATGATTAAAACGAATAAGCACCATGTATCATATCTTACTGATAACATCAGATCTCCATTAACTATACAAGAGGCACTCGATTTCAAAGATCAAAAAGAAGACGATGCCATTAATAATTTCATTACTCAAACTGAACCTCGCACACAATGTCACATGATAAAAGCAGCATTTGATAATGAATTAGAAGAAGATCCCCTGAAAGATATTCATGATCAAATAATACCTGTCACTTCTGTTGCAAATAGTAAAACTGTGGAAATTGCACCAGGGAAAACTTTAAACATCAATGCTAATCTCACACCGGAACAAGAAACAAAGCTCATCCATCTGTTAACAAAATATCAAGAAGCATTTGCATGGGACTACCTTGATATGAAAGGAATCGATCCCCAGTTATGTACACACCACATTTACATAGAAAAGGATGCCAGACCTGTGCGTCAGCCGCAAAGGAGACTTAATCCCCATCTAAAAGATGTCGTAAAAATTGAACTTCAGAAGCTTTTAGATGTGAATTTTATCTACCCTATCTCTGATAGTAAATGGGTCTCTCCACTTGTGGTGGTACCAAAAAAGAATGGGAAATGGAGAATTTGTGTGGATTATAGGGAACTTAACAAGGCAACACAAAAAGATCATTTTCCTTTCATAGATCAAGTATTGGACACTTTAGCAGGGAAGAAGTTCTTTTCTTTCCTGGATGGCTTCAGTGGATACAATCAGATTCAGATTGCCCCTGAAGACCAGGATAAAACTACCTTTACTTGCCCCTGGAGAACATTTGCCTATCGAGTTTTACCTTTTGGCTTATGTAATGCTCCTGCCACATTTCAGAGGGCTATCCTTAGTATTTTTGCAGATTTAATCAATGATGGACTTGAAGTTTACATGGATGACTTTACACCATATGGAGATGACTTTGATCCAGCTCTAGACACCCTAGAGAAAGTCCTACAACGCTGCATTGTTACTAGACTTTGCTTAAGCAATGAAAAATGTTTCTTGATGATGACTGAAGGAATTATCCTAGGACACTATGTCTCAGCAGCCGGCATTCAGGTAGACCCGGCCAAAATCCAAATACTTTTGCTTATTCCCACTCCTACTACTCAAACAGAGGTACGCAGTTTTCTTGGATTTTCAGGTTATTATAGACGATTTATAGAGCATTATTTGCACATTGCTGCTCCTTTATATGCACTGACTGGTAACGTTGATTTTCTTTGGACAGAAAAATGTGACCATGCTTTCGAGGATCTAAAGAAGCTTGTATCCACAGCCCCAGTCCTTCGAGGACCAAACTGGGACCTACCATTCCAGATATCATCTGATGCCTCAGATACAGCCATTGGTGCAGTCCTTGGGCAGGAAGAGGATAAAAAACCATATGTTATTTATTACATCAGCAAAAATTTATCCCCTGCTGAATTGAATTACACTGTTACTGAAAAAGAATTCCTAGCTGTAATACATGCTGTCAATAAATTTAGACATTATATCACAGGCTACCCTGTTATCTTGTATACAGATCATTCTGCCATAAAATATTTAGCAAATAAGCCTGTCACAAATGCCAGAGTAACTCGATGGTTAATCTTATTGCGGGAATTCAACATCACAATCAAGGACCGCCCTGGCAAAGAAAACCCTGTAGCCGATTTTCTTTCAAGAATACCAAAATCAAGCGATGCAGCAGCAGTGGAAGATCAATTTCCGGATGAGCACCTGTTTGCTGTTGCTGTTCAAACACCCTGGTATGCTGATGTTGCCAACTACCTTGCAGTAGGTAAATTACCAAAACATTTAACTCTAATGAGCGTAAGCATATTATTCAGAAAAGTTCTCGATTTTCGTGGATTGGAGGTTATTTGTTTCACACAGGAGCAGACATGCATATCAGGCGATGTGTTAGAGAGGATGAAATCTTTGACATCCTAAAAGCTTGTCACGATGGACCATGTGGGGGGCACTTCGCTGAGCGTAGGACTGGACATAAAGTATTGCAGACAGGATATTACTGGCCTACAATCTTCAAAGATGCAAAGAAGTTCGTCCAAGCCTGTGACAGTTGCCAGCGAGCAGGACGACCTGGTCAAGCTGATGAAATGCCTCTGAAACCGCAGTTAGTCATCGAACCATTCGAGCGATGGGCTCTGGATTTCGTTGGACCCATCAACCCTTCATCAAATCAGAAAACATATATTTTGGTGGCAACAGAATATGTCACCAAATGGGTTGAGGCAGAAGCATTACCAAGAGCCACAGAGGACTCTGTCATACAGTTCCTGTTCCTTCTATTTGTTCGTTATGGCCTTCCTAGGGAAATAATTACAGATGGAGGACCACAATTTGTTGGGCATAAATTAGCTGCAACACTTAACAATTATCATGTCCGGCATAAGATCACTACTCCATATCACCCACAGGCGAATGGGCAGGTAGAAAGTAGCAATAAGATAATAGAATCAATCCTAACAAAAACCATTGCGTCACATAGGCGTGATTGGGCTACCCGACTACCTGAAGCACTCTGGGCCTATCGAACCACATGGAGGAGCACCACTGGTTACTCACCTTATCAACTAGTGTTTGGAAAACAACCTATTTTTCCCATAGAATTCGAAATCCAAACACTGTGAACAGCACAGGAAGTTGGCCTAGATTTAACTGAGGCACAACTCAATCGACTACAGCAGATCAATGAATTAGACGAAATTCGGCTCTCTGCACTACAAAATACAACATTAATTCAACAGCAGCGAGCCAAATGGCATGATGCGCTCATTAAGAACAAAGTATTCCACGAGGGAGACTGGGCTCTGTTATACGATTCTCGGTTTCAGGACTTCCCTGGAAAACTTCAGACTCGATGGTTGGGACCATACGAAATCCAGAAGGTACATGACAATGGAACTCTTACTCTAATCACTATTGACGGTTCTGGATATGCATTCGAGGTAAATGGCCACCGAGTCCGTCTCTACCGTAAACCACTTACTCGGGAATCCTTCTGCCAGCAGATACGCCGAGATACTGATCTGGAGATCTTAGGAGAGGAAGAGAAATCTTCCTCACCTGTAATTCATTAAGGGTCTATTTATTTTTGCAATTTGTACATAAAGTTTTTGTTTTTGAGTGATTCTTGTACATAAATTTGATTTGAATAAATTCTTGTCATTTTGCTGTTCCTTTTTCTCCCACAAAGTTTGATTTTTGCTCTTCTAATAGCATATGTATGTTTTTTTATCATATTGGTTTTGCTTGTTCTGCTGTTCCTTTTCTAAAGGAACAGCATTCGGATCTCTGCTGTTCCTTTTTTTTTTCAAAAAAAAAAAAACGATATTGTTACGTTTCTCGCTGTTCCTTTTGGTTACCACTGTTCCTTTTCCTTCAAAGAAACAGCGTTCTTTTATTTCTGTTTTGCCTTTTTCAACGGAATGGCATATTGAGTGTTTGATAGTATGATTGCCGTTCCTTTTTCCAAAAGGAACGGCATTTGCAGTTTTGTTCCTTTTTCTATTATCCATCATTGTCTCTTTTCCAACGGAACACCATTAGCATACTTTTGATCTCTTTTGCTGATTTAAATTGAGGATGCTTTTTGCCCGTCTTCTTTCTAGTCTTCAAGCTTCAGCTATGTATTTGTGCGATGAAATATAAAAACACAACATACCGAAAATCTGCAAATCATAAATCGCTATATCTATAAGGCTCTGCATCAATAAGAGGACAACTGGAAGGACATACTTATTTCTTACCTTTTGTTGGCATGGTTTTACTAATTTTGCCCTGATTGGTTATCTTTATCATGCTAATTCCCTTAAAAAAAAAATTTATTAGTACTTGGGAATAAGAGCAAAGAGTTTATATCTTCCTATTGAGATAATAAGACTTCTTCCACCATTCCTACTCTTAAGGAGTGCTGAACCACCCTTTGTGTATAAATAAGGAAAAGAATTCTATGAAAAAAGAAAAAGCATGTCAAATGTCAAATGCAGGATAGGGGGTCTCATCGAGAGCCAGCCTACCATGATCATGAGGATGGAAGTGAAGTGGCATTCCCATTCTGGCCACCACACCAGGGATATGGTCCAAAAGGTATATCAAATAAACAAACCTTGGAGCAGGAGGTCTCATCACGAGCCGGCCTGCCCACGTTTCGCTCTTTCCTCGTGAATGGCATTATGGTTAACTGGTCACCAAGCCAGCATAATGGTCTACATTCTGACATAATAACAGTCCTAAGTATACACACAGGATCATGGTTCCGGGGGTGAAAAACAACTCTGCCAAGGTTATGGACACCTGGTGGCAGCAGAGTAATGTTAATGGTATCGAAGTCACCTTGCTTACGCCAATAGGTAAGATATTAACACTCTTTTGTTTCTTTATCCTAGGCATTAATCACATGTTATTTCCCGATTTATACACCGCATGAATATTTATCATTACCAATCATGGCAACGGAGGTGACCATGACCGCTTAAGATTGGCAAGTACGATACATGCCCTATCCATCAGCCTCAAATCATAACACAGTAGCCTCTTATATAACACGCGATCCATCCTCCGCCTCGATTTCGGTAATCTGTTGTCCTTTTTCAACATGGCATAAATTCACATGCTGTTCCTTTCTGACTTGATTGCAAACTGGGTGCCGCTCCTTTATTTGCAGGCTGGGACAGCCTATCACACTGCGGGGGGGGGGAGGTTAACCTCATCATTCCCTGTATTACGTGTCAATTCACCATTCGAAACAATTAGTTTACGACGGTTTGGCATGGTTTCACGGCATGGCATATTTTTATTTTTATTTTTCGCACAAGTTGTTTTTGCTGCACTGTTGCATACTCTGTGTTTTCTTTCGCGAAACCTTGCTCTCTGTGTTTCAAACCGAAAACGTTTTTTGCTGTTCCATTTAGAAATCACGGCGAAATCATGGGGGGAAAGGCAATTCGTAGTGAGCCTCAACAGCTAACGATCTCTGCTGCTGCCCGAGAAATCCTGGAAAGGGCAGGATGGTTGAACTATTTCAATCGCTTACAGGAGGGTAATGAGACAGTAGCAATGGAGTTCTTGCAGAATTTACAAGATGACCACTCCATAGTAAGAAGGAAACGAATAGCGGTCACTGATGCCATAATTGCAGAAGTCTCAGGACTACCAGCTACCGGACCGGTATGGACATTCAAAAAGGAATGATTACAGAAGGTCATCGACATCTTCCAGGATGAAGGCCAGCATTTGACAATCAAAGGGAAGGGAATTCTGCCAGCGACCCTAGGCGAACCCTGGACAGAGCTAGCAAGAATAGTACAGAGCTACATTACTTGCGAAGGAAGAAAAGACGTGGTAAGACCATGACACCTTAAACTTTTAGCTGTTCTAAAACAGAAATGCTCTGTGAATTTACCGGCACTCTTAAACTCGTTATTGCATGATGCTGCACAAAGTATGAAAAGGGCATAGCACGTAGAGGCAATTGTTAGTCACCACGGGTTAATTCGACTTGTTGTTAGTTATAGTCTTACCCAGCAGCAGAGCAGCTGGGAAGAGCTCATTGCACTGATTGAAGGGGGATCGACAAAACCATCCCCGAAACGTAGACATTCTATAAACCCACCAGAACAACCGGCAAAACGCAGAGAAAATGTTGCTAGTACATCACAACAACCGAAGACACACCAAGAATCCGCAAAGCGAAATCATGTCGTTGATTCACCCGAGCAACCAGAGGAACCCAGGAAATCAGCTCGGTTAGCTCAGATGAGAGGAAGCATAAATAAACCCAGAAAGTCAGCCCGGTTGGCTCGAATAAGGGGAAGGCTGGAACAGCTTCAGGGAAGCACCAGCCAACCAGTAATAATTGAAGATGAGCAACCCGAAGAAGAAGTACCCGAACCTTCGGGAACAGAAAAAGAAGCAGAAACTGAACAGGAGGAAGAAATGGGACAGCAGGAGAATAGCCCATTACAAGACCTACTAAGAGAAGATGACTTGGCCGCCATCCTAGCCAATATGAGTAAATACGGTCAACCTTCTAGTTCAGAGAATCCCCACGACCAACTTCAAGAAGAGAACATGCCCATTCATGATGAAGAGGAAGAAAATACTGAACGGGAACAATATGTTCCCATGTCACAAGAGGAAAATCTAGAGGAAGAACCCCAGGAGGAAGAATCAGAACCAGTTGAGGTGCATACACCAGAACAGCCGGAGCAGAGCAGTGAGGAAGAACCCCAGGAGGAAGAGTTAGCAACTGGTCATGATCTAGTCCACCATCGACAAACTGCCGTTCCTTCAAATGAAACAATGGAAATCAAGAAGTTGCGGAAGGAACGAACTAAATTGTTAAACACGATAACCCAACTCAGACAACAAATTAGGATTTTGAAAAAGAACCAGAAGGTAAAAAGGAAGAAGAGGGCCAACAAACGGCCTACTGACCAAAACCCTGAGGATCCAACTGTCGTTCCGATTAAGACAGAAAAGGATGATAAGCAAATTCAGACGGAGGCACCACCCTCAGGGGTAATCAGGGTCCTGAACTCCAAACAGCATAACAAGAAGGTTCAGGTAAAACTCCCGGCCTCCACTGATGCATGGAAGAAAGATCCAAAGACAAAATCCTTGCACAAGATGGTGAAACAAGCACGGCAAGAAGTGGAGCAACTTAAAGAGCAAACGGTTCCCCTAGAAAAATATGAAGAGTTGCAGCAGCAACTAAGGGATGTCAGTCAATCTAAAAGACAGGTTTTTGAAGGATGGATGAAGGAACAAGAGGAAGTCACACAGGTAACTTGTAAACTAGATACTACTATCAAACAGATGAATGACTTGTGTTCTTTATATAATAATGTTTTAGCATGTAGGGCCCCTGCTAAAAACTATGCTCTGTTTCTATTAGAACGATACTTACAATTACAAATAAAAGCTGTTAAGGCAGGCACCCCTATACAGATCAACAATGTCAATGATTTTATAGACTGTTGTAAACATTATGGAGTGAAAGTCGAGAGATTGTTGTGTGAACTTTATTTACACGACCTTGTGCTAAGTCAGGAGACTGAATTGAACCCTGGTCCCTCCATTGGTGATATTCAATTCCAAGCATTCATTTCATTCGGGGCTAATCAGATTAAGTGGCTGAAAGCCTATGATACCTTCCAGAGTCAAGAAAATGGTCTAGATTTAAGAGTTAGGGCTGAGCCTAGGAACCCAGTACAGTTATGGATAGCTCATATAAACCACATAAGGACTCCAGGTGTCATTGTAACATTAGGGCATATGCATGAGGCACTCATTCAAGAGAGTTTAGAGTATTTCTTTTCCATCAAAGACTTGGCCATTAATGCAGCCAAATTTCGATATCGAATCTCTGATCCACACATCCAGCTCAGAGAACCATTTAAGTATGAGAACTTCGAGTTAGCTGCTGACCGTTTGAATCTCTATGGCCAGAGCATTCTGAAAGCGGGGTCATCTTGGTTAGGGTATAGATTTCGCGCTCCAATTATTTGGCATCCTGCACATGGATACCAGGCCCTGTATGATATGCCTGAGGGGCAAGCAGGTCAGTTCTTTGATTATTTAATCACTCAACATGGTTGTAGGCCTCCGCATGAGACTCCTTCTCCAGCATACTCTCTCATTGCATTACATGTCAACTACAATGTTTTCATGAGGACATGAAACAAGGTAAGCAGGGGGGTGTGTGGAGTACTAAAAAGGTATGATTTTGATGATTACTTTAATGACTTTTTAATAGAATTTGTGAACCTTTTGTATCATGAATTTGGAAAGTAATAAGGAACTATAACAAAACATGTGAGAATCGATGTGTATAACTTAGCCACTAATAATGGTTATTTTCTATACAGGAAAAGGAGAAAATGAAGGGTTGCCGCTCTAAAGGAAAGAACAAAGTGGAGATAACTGCTGTCTCTCTGGACGAGAACCGAACGCAAACATAGGGAAACAGATCAAAGTGAATCGGCTCGGGAAAGAAGGAGAGGACACCAGCTCAGCGCAATAGCAAAGACAGGATGAAGAGTTAACAGTTTGGCGAATCCCTCAGGATCGAAGATCCTGAGGGATCGCTACTTTACTTATCTAGTTGCTTGGACATCTCCGCCATCGTTTTTATAAAAAGAGACAAGTACTGTTAGTTTAGAAAAAGGGTGAGATAAGATACGTTTTATGTAATCTTCTGTAAAACATCAGATTTGGTTATTAAGCTTTGTTGAGAACTGGTTCGATGTATTTTTGATCAATGCATTAATGAAAGCTTGGTGATTATTCCATCTTCACGTCTGCGTTAGCCTAAAGCGGTGTATCCTTGGAGGCTAAGGGCCGGGCCCCGAAGGACACTTGCTTATGTACCATTACAGCTTCGTTTCTGTGTGGTTTGTTTATTATTGCTATTTGATTATTTGATATGCTTTACAAGTTCATATTACATGCTCTGTTCAAGTTTGAATCATTGAAGTTTCTACAGCCAGACTTGTGTGTTAACTCCGCATTACATTATTAATCCTTTCAAGAGTTAATCGCATATCTTTACTGTTATGTTACAGAGCTGTTATATTAACGTTCGGGTTGTGTGCATTTCTAATGAATCAGTATTGTTCCATAATTCATTAATCGTTATTGCTGTTCCATTAATATGATTTGTGTAATTCGCCTTTAGAGTGATAGAATGTTCTTTGATTGCGGTATGCTTTTGATGACTATTTCAGTGGCTTTTTAATAGAATTTGTGAACCTTTTTGTATCATGAATTTGGAAAGTAATAAGGAACCATAACAAAACATGTGAGAATTGATATGCAAGACTTAGCCACTGATAATGGTTATTTTCTGTACAGGAAAAGGAGAAAACGAGGAATTTCCGTTCCAAAGGAAAGGACAAAGTCGAGATAACTGCTGTCCCTCTGAACGAGAACCGAATGCAAACAAGGCTAAATAGATTACAGCAAATCGGCTCGGAAAAGAAGGAGAAGACACCAGCTCGGCGCCAAAGAAAGGAAAGGATGAAGAATTAACAGTTTGGCGAATCCCTCAGGATCTTCGATCCTGAGGGATCGCTGCTTTATTTATCATGTTACTTGGACATCTCCGCCATCACCTTTATATAAAGGGACAACACTGTTAGCTTGATAGATAGGATACGCTTTTATGTAATTTTCTGTAAAACATCAACTTTGATTATTGAGTCTCGTTGAGAACTGGTTCAATGTATTTTTGACCGATGCATTAATAAAAGCTTGGTGATTATTTCATCTCTGCGTCTGGATTAACTTAAAGCGGTGTATCCTTGGAGGCTAAGGGCCCGGCCCCGAAGGACACTTGCTTCTGTACCATTACGACTTGACTTTTGTGTGGTTTGTTTATCATTGTTATTTGGTAATTTGATATGCTTTATAAGTTCATATTACATGCTTTGTTAAAGATTGAATCATTGAGGTTTTTTACAGATAGAATCGTGTGTTGACTCCGCATCAAGTTATTAATCCTTTCAAGAGTTAATTGCATGTTCTTACTGTTTTGTTACAGAGCTGTTATACTAAACGTTCGTGTTGTGCGCGTTTCTGATTTATCAGTACTGTTCCATAATTCATTAATAGTTATTGCTGTTCCATTAGTGTGATTTGTGTGAATTGCTTTTAGAGTGAAAGAATGTTATTTGATTGCAAAGAATGCATTTGAGTTAATAGATTAAGTTTGGTTACAACCTGCGGGACTTAGTTATTCAATTGCTGTTCCATTTTAGACTTGCTGTTCTATTTCAGAATTGTTGTTCAATCCTTTATTTGCTTTGCTATTCCAT
>JAXQQM020066628.1:0-24256 GCA_034641835.2 Pinus albicaulis | reverse complement strand
CCGTAATCCTCCGTTAGGCTTGTTGGGAATAACTTGATCAAGTAGATGCTGCTTGGAAGTATTTAGATATTTAATTTCTAGGACTTGTTTCCACCAAGAAGTCTTGCCACTGATGAGTCTCCAGATAATCTTCCCACCAAAATCCAGATTCATAAGCTTTGGTGAGCGGACACCCAAGCCTCCATGCTCTTGGTCTTCAATGACTTGCTTCCAATTGATGAGATTGTATTTTCTTTTCTCAGTTTTTCCACCTTGCCAAAGGAATTGAGGAATAATTGTCTCCATTTTGTGATGGAAGGTGGCAAGGGCTTGAAGGAGGGATAAATGATATAGAGGCACGGAGGAGAGGCCCGATTTGAGAAGAATGAGTCGGCTAGCCAGATTCAGCCAAGAGGCTCCCCAAAGCTACACTTTCCTTTTCATTTTGTCGACGATGATGTCCCACACACCAGCCTTCAGGGGTCCTATGCTTACAGGCATGCCCAAATAAGAGGAGTGTCCCCAATCCATCTTATAAGGGACCTCAAAAATGTTGGCAATGTTATGCAAGGACTGGGCTGAAGAATTCCATCCATAAATACAACTTTTGAGATGATTAATCAGGCCTCCAGAGTAACTCATAAATTTGTCCAAGAGATACTTGAAACGATGAGCTATGATGATAGACTCTCCTCCCATTAATAGAGTGTCGTTAGCAAATTGAGAATGGTTCAAGTTTTTGACTCCATTGCCAAACTTGATGCGAGTGATGAGTCCAACCTGACGCTTGTGATCTAGAGCCTTTCTGAAGGATTCAGCCATTAATATGAAGATATAAGGGGACAAGGGGCAACCTTGTCTTAATCCACGAGTTGACTGGAAGGAGGGAGCTGGCCTGCCATTAATGAGGGGGGAGATCCAAGGACCGGTTATGCAGGCTTTAATGAGATCAAGGAAGGAGGAATCAAATCCCATTTTTTTAAGAATTGTAAAGAGGAAGGAATGTCGGACACAGTCAAAGGCATTGGCTAAGTCAAGCTTTAGGATAAAGCCTTTTTCATTGTGAGAGAGGCTGGAGTGAATAGCTTCTTGTACAAGAAGGATGGAATCAAAGATTTGTCTATTAGACAGGAATCCTCCTTGGTTCTCTGAAATGAGAGAGTGGAGATGGGGTTTCAGGCGAAGAGCTAAGATTTTGGTCAATATTTTATAAGAGGCATTACAAAGGGAAATGGGTCGAAATCTGGAGAATGAGGAGGGTTGGTTTTATTTAGGAATGAGGGCAAGATGAGTAGCATTGGTATAGCCTCCAACTTTGACTTTGCGTTGGATCCAATGTATCAGTTTGATCAAATATTTTTTAATAATATCCCAATAGGTCCTGTAAAATCTAATGGAAAAGCCATCTGGTCCCAGGGCTTTATCTGGATGCAGGGTCCAAATTGCTCTTTGGATCTCTATTTCATCAATTCCCCTGGTGAGAAAATTATTGATGTCCTCATTGGCAGTAGTGGGAAGGTACTGGATGAGATCAGAATAGTCCTCTTTGATTTTTGTCTCAGTGAGGAGTGCTTTAAAGTGAGCAGAAAAGGCCATTTTTATTTCTTCTTGGTCTGTGTGAAGAATTCCATCAGCGTCCGTGATGGTACTTATGTTGTTAGAAATTCTCATGACAGTGGCCTATTTGTGGAAATAAGCAGTGTTCTTATCACCCTCTTTCAGCCATAGTTGTCTCAATTTAATGCACCATTTCTTCTCCTCTTCTTTGTTGGCACAATAAAGCTGATAATAAAGATCATTTTATAGCACACAATGATCTGGGGTGAGCCCCTAGGTTTCGATCTATTCATGAACTCCTTCCAGTCTTCGCTTTATATCAGTTTGTGTCCTCTTTGGTTCTTTTTAGTGGAGTTTCGCCCATTCCTTGAGGGAAATTTTGGTATTCCTCAACTTGCTTTCCCATATGAATACAAGAGATACTTCAATATGCTGACTCCAGACTACCCGAACAATATTGTTGGATTTGGGAATATTGTTCCACAGGGGATGTATTTAAAAGGTATAGGACCTAAAGGACGATGCTCATGGAGGTTGAGTGTAATTGGGTAGTGATCATAGGAAAATAAGGGGAGGACGAGGGCATAAGCTGTGGAGAAGGAGGCTAAGGGGGTGATGTCCACAAGAATTCTTTCTAGCCACTCCATAATATTATCTTTCCCAATTCTGCGATTGCTCCATGTAAATTTACGATTTTTTGGGACAATGTCAACTAACTCATGCTCCTGCATGATGTCTTCTAACTGTGCTAAAAAGGATCTTGGGTGAAATTTCCTCCTCTTTTTTCATTTGAGTGGAGGATGAGGTTAAAATCTCCTCCTATTATTACATTCCTGTTCTCCTCTTCGTCTATGTCGGCCTTGATAGAGTTCCAGCACTGCTCTTTATCTCTGTAGTCATTAGGTCTGTAGACATTGTAGATGACAATTATTTTGTTGTCTCTATTGTATTCTAGTTTGACTTTGATCCAGTTCTGATTAATACTACTATTGTTGAGTTTCCATTCACTGTTGTTCCAAAGGGTAACAATACCCCCAAAAGCCCCTATAGATTCAGCGAGGAGTCCATCATACTACTTAAACTTATCAATAATGTCTTTCATTTCTGGTTTCCCTTATTTAGTCTCTTACAGGAGAAGAATTCCTAGTTTCTCCTGGGTTATCATATCTTTAAGAGCAACGATTTTGGAGGGGTGCCCCAGTCCCCTGTTGTTCCAAGATAGTACTTCCATCATTGAGTGCTAATGTTACGAAGGGTTGCTTGCCCTCCTTGTTCCTTGGCTCCCATCTCTTTGTTGTTTTTCCCTAAGATGTAGGTTTCAATAGGGTTTTGTGTGCCCATTTCTATGTATTTTTGTGCATTTTCATCTCTTTGTTTCTTGAAGGATCTCCTACCAGGCCCTTGCTTTTTTTGAGGTTCCAGGTTTTCACCCTGCCCTTTCAAAGAGTTTCTTGTAGCATGGATGGAGGGGGGATCAGGGGCAGAAACGGAGGTACTTGGGCCATCAGGTTGGGAGAGGGGAATGATAACAGGAGGGTCATCCTCAGGAGGGGTTAATGAGGAGAAGAGTTTGGAAGATTCCAAGTTGGAGATTGGAGGAGGGGGGAGGGCTGAGCAGAGGAAGCAAAATGATGAATAGGGGGTTACTGGGAAGAGGGAGTGGAGGAGGAGTCTAAGGGGTTGGTATGGGAAGGAGTAGAGGATGGCCTAGCTTTAGGGTTAGAGGTAGATTTCTTCTTTTTAACCGACTCCCATTGTGCTTCTTGTTCAGGGTTTTCAGCATCAATAACTTTAGAACAACGATTTGAAAAATGACCGTATTCATGGCATACCTTGCATTTGAAGGGGATTTTCTCGTAATCAAGTTGCTGAATGTGAGTCCAATCATCCACATTCAGATTGATGGCCTATGGGAGCCCTTTACCAAGGACAAACTCAACGCATATCCTGGTGCAAGCTTGCATGTTGTCCTTTGGTTCCTTGTGATCGATGAATTTGCCGACTGCATTCCCAATGGCACGGACTGATTCGTCTCCCCAGGAATGAAGAGGGAGGTCAGGAAGACGGACCCAAACCAGAATCACGTTGGGCACATCAAGCTCAGGATCGAAGTTTGGGGTCCATATGTTAAGATATAAACCTCTTGAATCCATTAAATAAAGCCTATTCCTAAATATTAAATCCTTGTCCTCCTTGGATTCAAAATGAAAGGTGAAATACCCTTTCCCACAAAATCGAATGGAGATTTTACCATTTATTTTGTCGACCCAGTTTCGTTCAACACATTGCTGAACCATTCTCGAAGAGGGCCAAAGACCAGTGAACTGACCTATCAGACCCTTTTCAACTAACGAAAGAGAGGCCATTCGAGGAAGAGAGGGTGACAGAACGACTTCCTGAAGGCCCTCAAGTTTCTTTACAAATTTGGAGATTGTCGGGCGAGGCCTCTGGGGTAGCAAAGATTTAACCAAATCAGAGAAGGTGAGTTGAACGGCATCAGCCTTTGGGGAGGAGCCTAGAGGGGCCATTTGGAAAAGAGAGGGAGCAGAGCCAAAGGGCCTTGGCAGGCCAAGTGCAGCTGCAGTAGCAGCGCGACCTAGAAAAAACCAAAGCGCGGCATTCGGAAGTAGCAATCATTTAGAATCCATTTGAGAGTGGTTATTTTCACATGAAACAACCCTAGATAAGGAAGTAAAAATTACTCACAAACTTAGATATCAATCTTTTTCTTCCTTTTCGTCCTATTTTATGTGCTGAATGGGTTCCATTTTCTTTTCTTTTCTGCAAGAAAATACTTGAAAATTAATATTTAATGCTAAATTGTTTGTATATTTTACCTAATGATCAAAAAATTCAATGATTACATATTACATTTGAAACACATTGTTTTTGAGATGGCTCCTCCCGTGATGCAATTTTGTCCATTTCTTTGACCATCTCCTTCTACACCTTTCTAGACATTCCTACTGGCATATTTCTGATATCAGCTCGTTCATGTTTTGAGATTTTCATAATCTTCCTGAAAATGTAACATGACAATAAAATATTTAATTTTTATAATGATATATGAAAACTAAGTATAACAAAAGTGATATTTATAAATAATTCTAGACAAACATCTAAAGGAATATTACTTTTTCAATCCTTCTTTTTTGTTGTTGTACGTTTTTGCTATTAAAATTCTAACATGTCTCATTGACCAATTCTCTGGAAAATTTTCCTGTAGTTTACATAAAATCTGGTTCTTGGAATCATTGATTTGGTTTTTGTATTGTAAGTGGAAATAATGTCTATAAATTCGTTCCACTAGATCCCTCAAACATTTGTAAAAGTTTTTCCCCCTTTTGTTAACCTCCAACACCACTCTAGATGAGCTAAGGAGCAATTCATTTTCATTTGCATGTTCTATTGTTTTTATTTTCTTATAACAACATTCCTTTTCTGATTTGTTGGTCCCTGTAGAACATTAAACATAGGTGAATTAATATAATTTTTCACACATGTTATCTAATAATTTTAATTATATTATTAATGAAAACTAAAAAAAGAAACTCATATAGGATCAAAAGTATTTTTTCATTCAATACCTGATTCCTTCTTTTGAAATTTTTCCATCAAGCTTATATGTTCTTCTGGTCCTAGATCAAAAATAATCTTATTGAGCTTCATCATTTTGTGGCTCTTCACGATATACATTAAACAATACATATTATTTAAACTTACATATAGTTCAAAAATAAAGTTTTTGTAAAAAATTTACAAAGAACTTGCCTTTTTTGCTTTTCTTGATGTGTTATCATTATTTTTGTTACTTGATCTCTTGTCAGTAATTTCTTTAAGAATATCAAACTTGTATCATATCAGTCAATAATAAATTTTTAAATAAACTTTCAACTTTTGAATTAAAAAAAAAAAAAATCTCACAAAACTGGTGCACCATTCATGGTTAACACACCGACTTTGGTGCGTTCATGAATTTCCAACACACCGAAAAAATAGTATTATACACTGTATGGTGCTCTATGTAAACAAGAAGCCCCAGTGCATTACAGGTCAATGACCGCACTGGTTAACCATCATAAAAATAATAAAAATCGTCTAGTGTTATTTTTTTTAGCATAAATCGGTGCTATATTTTACATATGACACACCGTTAAAATAATCTTATTTTTTCACATTACTTATCCAGTGCTCTTGTAGACAACATAGCACCGGTGCGCTACCTTACATAGGGTGCACCGTAAATTTTTTATTTATTTTTAATCATTCTAAGGCCGACATGGATTAGGATACGACTATGCTAATCGTCCCATTAGTTGCATGTCTTAGGTCTATATTTAGCAATAAAATCCCTATAAATCTAAATTTAAAAGTCCTAATTCTAAATTACAGAAAGAAGAAGAGGAAAGGGGAGAAACAAAAAGAAAGTAAGGTTTGTGTTTTTTGAAAGTTTTTTTTCTTTTCGAAACTGAACGTTTGCGGTGCGTCATAATGAAATAGCACACTGGCTACATATTTTTTTAATTTTTTATGACATTACTTTCACGATGCGCAATGATAACCAACCGCCACGGTGCACTCTGTCAGAAAGGGTGCACCGATGTTTTTTATTTTATTTACGCAAGGACCGACATGGATTGAGATCTGACTATGCATATCCTCCCGTTGGTTGCATGTCTTAGGCTTATATTTGGTAATTCAAACCCTATAAATATAAATTGAAAAACTTTAATTCTGAAATCACAACAAGTGGGAGAAGAAAGGGCAGAAACAAAAATAATGTAGGGTATGTTTGTAAAATGGTTTTTTTTCTAAAATAATACGTTGTGCGGTGCACCATAATGTAATAGTGCACCGATGCCATATGTTACATATGGCGCATTGATAAAAAAATATTTTACTTTTTTATTTTTTATCAGTGTACTTTAGAGGTGCGCTTGTATAACAAAGCGCACCGGTGCGCAAAGTTACGCAGGGCGCACTGGCGCAAAAAAAAAACTGTATTTTTTTAAGATTGACGCAAGGGCCAACATGGATTGGGATCCGAATATGCAATTCATCCCGTGGGTTGGATTTCTTATGAGTACAGAAACCCTATAAATATAAATTGAAAAGAAAGAGGGAGAAAAAATGGCAGAAACAAAATGAATCTACGGTTTTGTTTGTAAAAATTGATTTCTTTTTTTATTTTTGTTTCCGAAAACTGCAGAAAAGGTAAAAAACTGCAGAAAAAAATGTTAAAAAAACAATAATATTTGATTTTGTCTTTTACTTCATAAAAAACTACAGAAAAAATGAAATAAAACAATAGACTTTGATTTCTTATTTCATTGCATAGAAAAAACTATAGAAAAAAGTACAAAAAAACAATAAACTTTACTCACGTCGTTTAAAATTCTATGTTATAGGGTTTGAATTACCAAAGGTTTGGAATTCAGATTGTCTGAATACTTATGTTCAAATGTATTTCCCTAATCCACAATTCTCTCGTGCTCTGTTTGCTCCAGGTATGTATCCTACAAATCTCTAGCTGAAATTTTTTGCAAAAATAGTGAAATAATAAAAAGTGTTTAGTATTTAAAGAAATTTTTTATAAATTTAGATTTTCGAAAATATTTTGCTACCCAATTTTCAATTTACCATTTTTTTTCACTTAAAGAAAATAGGGTTGTGCTTTTTTTTATTGTGGTTATTCATTTACCGGTGCGTTGTTTAATTAAACCGCACCGGTGCTACTTGTTACAAAAGTGCACCGGTGCACAAAATAAAGAACTCGTTGGTGCGGTTATCTGAAAAGTATGCACCGAAATTACATTTAGGTTTGTGCACCAAAGTTTATTGTTGTTTTGCTCAAATGCAGGGAGAAAATATCATATATTATATGAAATGGAAAATTCTTCAAAATCCAGCTCGTTCCATAATATTTCTCAAAGTCCATCGCAGAGGTCTCCCTATCCATGTGGAGACGTAATATTTACTTCAGATTTGTTTTATTTTTTCACTATCTAATTGAATTAATGTATGCTTTTTATCCATGTAGTCAATCATGCACAACTTAATTAAATTTATAATGTATACAAATTTCTAGGCTCATGCATATTCATCATCGAGTTTAGATGCACAAAATTATATTCAAAGTACTGCTCCAAAACATCGAAAGTTCTTATTAGGAGTTGCATACCACAAGACGCATTTGGTAGATGAAAATGGACAGTTGCTTCACCCAACCAATTGTAAAAATATTGCATCTTATAGCAACAATCCCGGGACAATGATGGTAATTATAATTATAGTTTTTTGGTACATGTATTGATTAATATGAAATTATTTCAACGTCAAACCAATTTATAATCATGCAATATTGTCAACGTGATTACTAATTGATATCATAATATTTTGTACTAATCATGTTCAATTTTTTTTTAATTATTAGGATTCTAGTGATGATGAACGACCTACCTACCATCTTCCATTGCACCCCACGGAAATGTCAAATCGAGAGAAGACTGGATTAAGAGAAAATATCGGAGAGGAACGATACCAAGAATGGTTGAATCAACCACCCATTCAATTCCTGCTACGTACAGATTCACAAATTAGGAATGACTACAGCAATAGTAGTTCTTCACAAACTGGTAATGGAGACAATCAAATAGAGGTTGGTATGGATGATTACTTAAGGGATACGACTTCCATGGAGACAATGTTGTTAGATGCATTCCAAAATGATGATTAGCTAGGGGATGATGCTCATATCGCTGACACCTTTTTCGAAAGCCTTAACTTTGCTTCCACCACCTCTCTCTTTGGACCCGGCGGTCAGTCAAAGTCTACCCAGTTGGGGACAACGATGTTATTGTACAACTTGAAAGAAAATTTTGTCTTGTCGAATGCATGTTTCTCGAAACTTTTGAGGTAAGTTACCATAAAGTACTTCCCTTATATATAAATTTGAAATATAATCAGTACACTGCAATGAACATTACAAATGTTAAATTTTATGAACATTAATAATTATAACGACATTAATGTACATTTATTAATATATTTTTCCATGATCACCAACTACAGGTTACTCAAAGATAAGGTTCTTCTGAGTGATAATGTCTTGTCCGGTAGCTGCGAAGAGGCAAAAAAATTGTTGAAAATGTTGGGTGTTGAGTACATATCATATAATGCATGTCCAAATTATTGTATTCTATATAGAGGAGAATATGCAGACAAAGAGATGTGTCTGAAATGTAGGCATGACAGGTATGATAAATCAAAAAATAAGGGTAAATCACGTATTGGTCCTCCTTTTAAGATATTTAGGCACATGCCTATAACCCCAAGGATTTAATGGCTTTTTCGTTGCAAAGAATTAGGTATGTTGCAGGGATGGCATGCCTCACACATAAGTGAGTTGGGAGTTATGCGAATACCAACTGATTCAATAGCCATGAAGCATATAGAGGATACATGGCTCGAAAAATTCAAGAATCAAGTACGAAGTCTATGACTCAGCATAGCCATGGATGGCGTCAACCCATATTCCCTCCAGAACACCAACTATTCTGTTTGGTCTGTAGTAGTGATCAATAACAATATCCCCCCATCGTTGTCCGTGAAGAATGAATATCTTATGTTAGCTCTCACAGTCCCTGGTAGAAGACAAGTGAAGAATATGGATGTCTACTTACAACCACTGGTAGATGAATTGAAGGAATTATGGGATGGGATAAATGTATACGATGTATCAAGACCCATCACAGCAGAGAGGAGGTTTACATTGTATGGCATATGTGCTTACATGACACATGATTATCCAGGCTTAGGAGTTTGCTCTGGTAAATTTCATGTTTAATTTATTGATTTGTTTATATATAATGTAACAATATTCTTTCACATATTAGTTATTTAATTCGTTGTAATATTATTTGTTTTGATCTTCATGATAGTCTTTAACGTGCCATGCATATTAATTAATGTATACAAATATAATCTCACAGGTCTTGTAACAAAAGGGTATTTTGGATGTAAATGTTGTGGACCTTCTCTGAAAGCTAGATGGTCCAAGGACCTACGAAAGCCAGTGTATGATTGCTCCAGGATATTCCTACCAGAACAACACCCTTACAGAAGAGCAGCATCTGCTTTCAATGGTAAACGAGAAAGAACCCAAAGGCCTCCAACAATGACACCATTTGAATGGCTTAGAGCATATGAGAGAGAGAACGAGAAGGATTTCACATAAATGTTCGATTCAAATGGGGAGCCTAAGTTCGATGATCCAGATTTCTTAAACACCTATGTTGAGAAATTGCCCATTGGGATGAAAAGGAAATCTATCTTTTATGAACTCCCATATTGGGAGCATCTTAAGATTGCCCACTTATTAGATCCCATGCATATATTTAAAAATGTTTCATCTTCTTTATGGAGGCACATATCATCGAAACAAAGTGACACATTGGCTATTAGGAAAGATCTTATTACTTCAAAAACTAAAAATAAATATTGGCCAAGATGATTAGAAAGTATAGGATCAGAGGCAGGCGCTGGTCCCTCTAATTCATGGTTTTTCAAAGAAGGTGATGTCCCATGGATTTAAAAAAAAGATGATATATCTTTGGCAAAGGAAGTTATAATGGATGTGAGGGTGCCAACTTCATATGGGTCTTCACTATGGCGCTGCTTCACCGTGGATGACCATTTGTCGGGGTTGAAATTGCATGACCATTTGAATATTCTAAGAGTACGTATAATGTCAAAAGCATGATTTTATTATTTGTTATATTAATAAATTTTATCCCATGCGGTGATCATAAAACATAACTAATTTTGTATATTATTGCACGTTTTTATAACTTTGCAGTGTCATTATCCTTTGTTTGTGCGTGGGTGTGTGAAACATGAATTCCCTCAAGACCTAGGACGTGCCATATCTAAATTATCTGCATTTTTACATTGGATCACGTCAAAGGAGATTCATGTGGCTAGCATTCCATGGTGGCGTCAAGAGATAGTTGAGATTGTTTGTATGTTTGAGAAGGAACTGCCGACGAGTTTCATGGACTTACAGGTTCATCTTCTAATCCACCTGGTAGATGAGGTTGAATTAGTTGGGGTTGTTTCTTGTCATTGGATGTTCTTCTTAGAGAGGTACATGAAAAAATTGAAAGGCTTTGTTCGACAAAGGGAAAAACCCAAGGGGTCTATGGCAGAGGGGTACATATCGTATGAGTCTTTCTACTATGCCAGTGAGTACATCAAGAAGATCGACAACAGACCAGGTGCGGTGATTTGGAGCGATGAATTGGATGAAGACAAAAGAGAAGGAGAGTTGCTCCAAACAAGTGGAAAAAAGCGCTTGATAAAGAGTAAGAGACTTATAATTTTTCAAATTTACAAAAAGTAATTAATTATATTCATGTTGAACTTCGATATAATGTATATTTTGATCTCTAAGTACTATATAATGTTGGTTTTATTTCATAAGCGAATGCAGAAATTGAAGCAATCAATAAATTCATTCTTTACAATTCTGAAGCAACACAACCGTCGGTCGCATTGTACGAACAAAAAATAATGAAATGGGATAGTGAAAGGAAAGAATTCAGACAGCTGAATGGTAGAAACATGCCTTATCTCGATCACTTAAAGAATAATATGCCAAAAATATTCCCCAACAGTTGGGTTGCTAACGAAGTCAGAGAGAAATACGGTGCTACTGGTCGTTACCCGCGTGCTGAAGAGGATGCACTAAACATAGGGATTGGGTGCAGCAACTCAGTAATAATTTATATGTAAATTTGAAACTTATATTAAGACATCTACATTTCATATTTTAACTGTTGGATTATTATTTATAAGACACATGAGACTTATATGATTTTTTAAACTATTTTATAATAGGTGCATTTGTTCCCATCTATGTGGGCATATGGACACCATTTTCGCATAGAAAATGTCGATGTTGGAAACATCACACAAGACTATGGAGTGGAAGTCGAGTTTGATCAATCTAGTTGATCTAGCCACTGTGATCAACAACTAGTAAGAGGAACATTAGGTTACATCAGAAAGATACAAGAGATCATTGAAGTGGATTTTTCTTCTTTCCAATGTGTTATTTTTAGGTGCAAGTGGTGGGACACCTTTGATCGGAATAATGTAAAGGAAGATCGCGATAGTAGGCTGATATGTATCAACTCTAGAAAGATGTGGGATGAAGCTAAGGAGCCCTATGTTTTCCCTAAACACTGCAACCAGGTGTTTTTCTACCTAGATGTGTTGGATAGGGATTGGTGGCTCGTATTGACACATGACCCTAGATCAAAACATATTTTTTAGAACAATAGTGTTATCATGCCATGCGAGCTAGAAGATAATGAGGGTGATCATGAGAACCAATAGTGATATGGTACAATATGTGTTATTTCATAAATATTTATACTTTTTAAGATGAGTTTTTTGAAATATTAATGTAATATGTATTTTGAATTAATTGGTAATTTGCATTGTGTTAATGTTAAAATCAATAATTCACTTGATAATTTGGTATTATGTACTTGATCTCAAAAACAATGGCGTATTATATAAATTAATTCTTTTTTTATTATCTAAGATCATAATAAAATAATGATAATTCTAATTAAGTACAGGAATTTATTTGCATTATTTTCTAAATTTCCTTATGTTACAATAAATCATATTATTCTATATTTATTATTTTACAATTATTTAAAATTTACAAATTTAAAAATTTAAAAATTTTAATAAATTCATTTCACATTAATACAATTAAAATTTTACAAATATTTTACATACAATTACAATTATAATTAGAATTAGAATTAGAATTATTAGAATTACGATTACAATTTTACAATTCCATGTACAATAACAATTTTAGAATTTTACATATATACAATTACAATTTTACAAATTAAAAAATTACAATTACAATTACAATTACAATTTTTAAATTTTAAATACAATTACGGAAATACAAATATTACAAATTTACAATATCATGATCATTTGGTATTTATAAATTAATTAATAAACATCATGTTCATGATAAGCATGCATTACAAACATCATATATTAACAAAACACAATTAACATGATATATTAACATCATCAGTAAAATACAAACATCAAATATACATCTCATGCTATCACATACACATCTATCTACAAGCTGCACATTAAATGAACATATCTAACATGACCTAACAACATACACATAATGATGATCACCAACATGTAAATTAAGTACAACTACAAAATGAACATAAAATACCTGGAACATATATATATATATATATATATATATATATATATATATAATGGTAAAAATATACAACTGTAATATAAATATCATGGATCAGTCGATGATCAAGCCTCATCTCCATGATGACTGCTAGTAGATGCTACTGGAGGCTCTGCATGCAAATCTGGCATGGCGTGAGGCTGTGAACGATCATGAGATGTCGATGGTACGTTGCACCTCACAGATTGTCCATCATGTGCTGCGGCTCTCTCGTAACGTGCGACAGTCCTCGTCGGTCACGTAAAAGCTATCGTAACTCCTACGATATGCCGCATCACGCTGTACATGTCACACGGCATGCCTCTCCACATCTGTAACAGCCTATCATCGGCCTCTATATCTGTGAAATCAGTGGGGCGGATGCCCGCCTCAACAAGAAATGCAATGAGTTGGTCGCCCAACTCCATCCTGTATCTAGCATTGCTCATACGTCGACCGCGGGCCGGCGCACCAGCAGGAGCAGGTCTCTGATCATCTGCACCGGCCTCCTACTGATCCTCGGCATCAAGATCATCAAGATCCACAACTGGATTAGGTGGTGGTGGCGGCATCTCCTCGCCATCATAAGAGCCAATATCTGCAAAACATATACAAGTACACAACAATAATTAGACAATTTCATTACACAATTTAATAAAAACAAGTTAAAGAAAATGTTAGAATAAATTTAAATAAAATAGTAATATTACCTCTATCATCTAAAATCTCATCATCTATGAAGAGGATGTTGGCACACCATCTCCAATCCAACCCCGCATAAGGACAGGGGACCATAATGAAGGGATGCTCAAAAACACTGGCTAACAACCCCAGTGCATCATCTAATATCCTCGCTGGAAACAGAGTCTCCTCCCTCTTGGGCATCATCTGCCCCCACATATGCATACGTGCCTTAGTAATCAGCCTACAATGTTGCCGAAGAAAATAAGCCCTCCTGCAAAAGGGAAGTTGACCCTCCCTTATGCACGAGCACGACATCTATCTAATGCTGTACAGAACTGTCGTAAAAAAATGGCAGACCACCTGACAAGTCGTGGCTGTTGTAGTAAAGAATTAACATAATATAAAAGTTGGAAACTAATGTGTTGCCCGTCATTGGTGTTGTGTGAAATGGTAGAAATGATAAGTGAGAGACACTGGACCTCCTCATGACCAAACACACCAATACGTAACTATCCTCCGGAGACCTGAAAATATGAAGGAGACAATCTATCTTCTCCAATGTATCTCTGGGAGTAAACTAACTGACTCCCTACCACACATCCAGCTGGAACCTGAAGGAATGAGGGAAAATCCACCCCTCTCCTCGAAAGCCCTGTAATAAAATATAAATCCTCCTTAGTGGGCGTGTACCACTGGTCGATACCAACTCAGAAAGCTTGTTGCTGGGCATTCCACCTTCGGATAAGATGTCTCAAAAAACCACTATGGGACTTTAGGGAAGTAGCCTCCTCATAGAACTTGAGGAGGCCTATATGCCTTAGGAGCCCCTGCGTCACTATTGTAATAGGGCGAGGGTACACATCTCTCTCCCTCTCTCTTGCCTCCCACAGGCGAACCATGTTATATTGTTCCATCTATTGTTCTTGTTGTTGTTCCTCTTCTCTCCTTTCACGTATCTGAATGATTGACATATTAAACACAATTTTTTAATTAAATGACACATGTATTTACAAATATACGTATATAAATATTTTTTGAAAAATAAATAAAACAAGAGACGGTGCGCCAGAAATACAGTCACGCACCGGTAACGGTGCGTCCCTACCCAGAGATGCACCATCTACGGTGCACATAATGATATAAAAAGCACCGGGAGCGGTGCTCCAGAAAATATTTTTAGCGCGTCGTTCACTAAGTGTGGTGTCATGAGGCCAGTGCACTGACTTCACTATACACCCCGAGGCTTATAACTAAGTCAGCACACCACCCTCCTGCCACCGTACATAGTCGTACGGTGTGGCCAGGTATCTGAGTGCACCGCTCTTTGTCGTAAAATTTACAATTACATGGTGTGCCTATGGAATCCGCCCCGGAACCGATGCGGATTTACCAACCCGAACCGTTGACAATGTCGATTGGCAGTTCCGGTGCACCAAAAAACTTACGTGCCCCAAGGTGGATAAGTTCGTCAACGCACCAGGTGGCCACGATTCAACATTGTCAATGGTGTGGCCTGGTAAATGACCGCACCGCACTTTTTAAAAATTTTAAAATTACAGCGTGCGCTTCGTGATACTGCCCCGGAACTAGTGTGGACGCCTTCAGCACCGGGTGCGGTGCAACCTGTAAATTTACAGGCAGCACCACAACCGGTGCGAGCCGAACGACTCTAGCACACCACACGACAATTTTTTATTTTTTTAATGGTTAATTTTAAGGTTTTTTCAAATTCTAATCCGCTAAAAATTTTAATTATGGAAAAAATAGAAAAATACCTATACATTTACCCGTCGAGGAGGCATATTGACTGTACAATTTAAGAAAGAAAATTTGTCCACTATTTTATAAAATTCAAGCTGGAGATTGGTCGTAATGTACAGCAGCAATGTGTGCAATAATTGCAATGGGACCATAGATGTCAGTGCGGCTCAAGCAAGGATAACTTGCACCGGTGCTTGAGAGCTCTATAGCACTAACAAAAGTGAAAAATGTGGTTTTTTGGCTGTAATTATTTTTTTATTTAACCATGTTCCAGTGCGCCAGGTTTTTACTAGAGTACCGGTGCATTGTATTAATTCCGCACCGGGCTCTTTCTATTTTCCCGCGCTTTTAGGAAGCACCGGGGCGACGTAATTGTCACGCACTGGTGCGCTACAGTAACGAGACGCACCGGCAACGGTGTCCGGTGAACCAATCATTTTTTCGGTCTTTTGGTGGTAATTTTTTTATTTAATCTTATTTTGATGTGCGAGCTTTTTACAGCAGTACCAGTGTGTTTCCTGTATGCCGCGCCGGATCTTTCTGTTTTGCGCGCTTTTAGGAGGCACCGGGGCGGAGTATTTTTAATGCACCGGTGCTCTACAATAATATGATGCACCGGTAACAGTGTCCGGTGAACCAATGATTTTTGCGGTTTTCTGGCCATAAATTTTTTTTATTTAACCCTATTCCAGTGTGTGCAATGTTTTCTGGAGTACCGGTGCATTTTATGTATGCCACACCGGGCTCTTTATGTTTTCGTGTTCTTTTAGGAAGCTCTGGGGCGGAGTATTTTTAAAGCACCGATGCTCTACATTATCATGACGCACCGGTAACAGTGTCCGGTGAACCAATGATTTCTGCGGTTTTTTGGCCATAATTTTTTTTTATTTAACCCTATTCCGATGTGCGACATTTATGGGAACCCCGATGTGTTTCCATCATTCTGCCCCGGGAATTTTATGTTCCGCTCGCTTTTATGATGCACCGGGGCGTGGAGAGGTGATGCACTAGGGCTGTACAGTAACCTGACGCACCGGTAACGGTGCCTAGTGAACCAATGATTTTTGCGGTTTTTTGTCCGTAATTTTGTTTGTTTTAAACCCTTTTTTAGTGCACGGCATTTACGGGGATCCCAGTGCGTTTCAGTCATTCAACACCGGGTCTTTTATGTTCCGCACGCTTTTTATGAGGCACAGAGGCTGACGATATGACACGCACCGGCGCGGTTGCTGAATTAAAAGCACCAGGAGGGTGTGTACGGAGCGCACTGTTTCCAGTGTGCCAATGTTCTATGCGGTTTTTTTGCTGTAATTTTTTTTTATTTAACCATCCACCGGTGGGCGCATTTTGTGGGCACCCCGGTGCGTTTCATTTATTCCACACTGAGCGGTATCTGTGCGGTCGACATGTAAAGCACCGGTGCTCTACAAAAATAAAATGCATCGGGCCTGTGTGTATGGAGCGCGCGGTGTCTGGTGTGCCAATTTTTTTAATGCACCAGATCTGTGTCATATTGAATGCACCAGTGCGTTTTAGGTTGATAAGAGCACTGGAAGAAATACATCCACAAAAACCTCCGCCCGCTAACCTCCTCTAGGATCCTCCGCTAGAAACGGACGTCTGGGGTATTTTTCTATGGGGTTCCTCAAAAACATCCGCTAAAGGGTCTTTTCCTTGTAGTGAGTAAATGAGGTTGCCCCCTCAAAGAGGCTGATTTCTAAGTCTTTGATCTATTTTTTCTCTATTTTGTGACCTAGTTTCATCACAAACTACTTGGAAAGCTTTAGGTTCTTTGTATCTTGTGCCCATTACTGAGAATCTATTGGATTTTAACAGAGGAACCAGTTAGCTCTTAGTGATTCTTCCTAAGTTCCCTATTGATTTTGGAGGAAAATTTTTATAAATTGATGTGATGGTTTTCCAAGGCCCTTTGGATTTTAACTTACTCCTTGTTCGTACTATATTTATGTCATGGGAGCTCTTTCCTATTCTCTCTTTCGCGTGATGTGTTTCCTGCATGAAGTAAGAATCGTGACCATTGATCTAATTTCATTCATTAGTCCTAATTTGACTCCCAATCAACCAAAATCCCTAATTGGTCCTTACATGCAAGTGGTATCACCCCCGCCACAGGTTAATTATGTGGCAACTTGTTCCATGTTCATGTCTACTGATGATCTAGTCAGTAATATATTACATCATGTACTAGGGGAATTGGACTCTGACTTACAGAGTGTTATTCTCCCATATGATGAGAACCTCTTGGAAGCCATGAACTCTTATGGGCCATGATCAGTTCTTCAAAGCGGAGTTCCTTATCTTGTGTCAAGCTCCTTAAAAAATGAAACAAGTTTTCTTGGGAGGAAATTCCAAACCAAATAAAAATACCAAATTCTTTCTGGCAACCAGGTTGCTCCGAAAATGAGCCAGAGAACCATGAATAATTCCATTCATCCAACCTCGGACTGTGCAAACAAGCCCAACTTAAACATCCATTGCTAATTCCTTCACTCCATTTGGACCTGATACAACACCATGGGAATTCACTCACCAAACAGAAACATCACCACACTTTCTTGTGACATTTGCATTCCCAATACCTCACCTGAGACACACCCCTGAGCAACTGCATGATTAGATTGTTATACAATATTTTGTCACACTCTGAGTCTTGTATCCTGAAGTGTCGTCCTTTGTGTCATCGATGCCAAAAATTTCACAAAGTGATAAAAAATTTCTCAAACCATGTATTCACCATAAAACATTTTTAGAGCATCCTTAAAGAAAGGAAGAAGACTTGACTTGAAAATATTCTGAAAATTTTTTCAAGAACCTTATTTTACAAGCCTATCACGTTTTACATAGTTAATGACTCATGCTTGTCACCTTTTTCACTAACTATGTCTAGTGTTGGCAGCGCAAATTTTTTTAGGAAAATATGTCTTGGTCCTCTTCAGGAAGTTCTTCCCAAAATGGAGGAGAATCTTCCCTTACTAGAAGGCTCGAGAACGACAATGTGGTTTCAGGTAGTTGATGATAGGAACGAGACATCGCATTCATGTCCATGGATCCTCTTTCCATGGATATTTCCCTTAAGATGTGGAACTCCTCATACCTTTTATCAATCCTCTACTCCCTCTCCTTCCCTATAAATGAAATCCTCACCATCCACTCTTGGTTGGTTTCCATACTATGAGCTTAACCATGCCAAATTGCTGCTCATTTTCAAAGGAGGAAGGTATTTGAAGAAGAAATCTAGGATTTGGAGTCTCACCTGAAGGAGGCATACAACATCAAGGATTATGGTTGTATTTTTCCCTTTTCCAGTCTATTAATAATATATTATGTGTTTCCTTTCCATAAGTATTTCAATTATTTTTCTATTCATTGTAGTGTTCCTTGATCTGCTGCATAAATTGTATTAGAAACTATTATGCTTTGTATACAATTTTTGTATCCATTTGTTTTTCCTTTCAGGCACTCATCTATGCCAACGGAAAGGGGATTGTGATCGTGAGGGTGGAAGCAAAAGAATAAAGGCTAACATCAAAGGCACTAGCATAAAAAAGAGTAAGGAAGTATATCCTCCTTTGTGTTTTCTATTATAAGTTGGGAAAGGTTGTATATACATGTCTCATTTGTTGTTGGATCCTACCATAGGACTAGATGGAGTGTTTCTGTCTACAGAAAGAATTTCCTGCACAAGAAAATGGTGACTCCGCTAGTGATCCCATAACCCTTCAAACCTTCTTTCATTTTGATATGTTTCGATTAGTTTGGCCAACTACCTTATAATCCATCATTTTGATTGCATATAAGTCTGCATTCTAAGTAGTATGCTATTTATATTTTCAAGTCTTGATTTATTTTCAAATTTGATTGTATTTTCTTAATATTTCCTCTCCCAGCACATTTTCTACAGAAAACAGAGCATTGTCAGTGTGTATTTTACTATGAACATTCGTGCTTAAAACCCTGGTTCCCACTGAATGCCCGCGTTGGTCCGGAAAGATTAATATTTTTAGGGTTTTGAAAAAAAAATCTCGAGTATCTTGATCTCTAAATTATTCTTCCTCCTCTGTGTGCTTAGAATTTTGATGGCTTGCTATTATATTATTTGTGGTTTGCAAAAAAATAATTGTGTCCAAGTAGTGAAAATGAGCTTGAGGTGAATCTTTGGTTGTTTGGGTAATTGAATTTATTGTTTTGTTGCTTGCATGTCTGTTTGATGATAATTTTAGTTCTTTTGGAAACTGGAATGAATTTCATTTGCATTTTTTGGACTTTCATCTCAAAGTTTACTTCTAAAAGTGCATTAGATTACATTGCATTGGAAATTTGTTGTTGATATTTTCATTGAGCATAGATTACATTTCTTAGTGTTGAAAGCTAATAAGTGCATCCTTGTTCATTTCAAAACGAAATTTTGCATAGATTTCATTTTCATAGTGTTTGGGGGAATCGTGCATAGATTACATTGCATGGTTTGGCATATTTTAATGCTTTGAACTAAATTGGAACTATGAAAGTGAAATATCTAGTTAGGGAGCTCTTTTCTGCTACATAATTGATTTTTGCATCAATGTTTTCACTTCTTCGCTATGCTAGATAGCTTTCATTGAAATGGAAAGAGTATTTTCCTCATATTAGTTGCATTATAGATATGTTCAAGTGACATCGATTTTGAGCCTTGGCATTGAAACATAATTCAAGATCAACTTAAAATTTATATCAATTAACCTAAGGAGCATTTGGAACATTAACGAAAACATCTAGAGGTCTAGGCTAGAGACGTGTTCTGGCATCATTAAACGTAAGAGTTTCCAACATTGCATCTCGGGGGTTAAATCTCATTCCACATACGTAAGTGTATAGGATCTTTCTCCACGTACCTTTGGGCATATCAGACGACGCTCCACGCATTGAAATTATATGGGAACGCTCTCATCGAACGATTACACATTAGACAACACTACTGTGGACTGCACTCCCACGTACCGTCACGTATATTTGGGAGTCCCCTATAGGTTTAATTCCATCCATAAGTAACCGAGTCAGTCGCATTGTATACTATGATACACCGAACACAACATTAGGGGAGATTGGTTGTCGTACGTTAAGTCCTTGGTTTTCCAATGTGTATATTGCAGTTCATGGTTGCTTGGTAAACCTTTATGCCTAGATACCCATTTTTTTTTTTTTTTATTAATTTATAAAATTAATTGACCATGGAATAACATCATGCCCGTGGAACAACTCCTTAATGGATATTAGGTTGAGACTAATGGTAAAATTTCTTGATTTTACCAATCAAGGAAACCCCCTATATGGGAATCCTATTCCTTTTCCTTCTTTTGGAAATATCAACGTTCCTTATATGGTAGCATTGTCCCTTCTTGGATTTACCATTGGTTTTCCAGTTTGGATATTATCGACCCCTATGGTTTCGAATGTCCAAACTGATTCTCAACCAAGTTGGCCTCCGCCTGAACAGTTTCAACCTCATGTTGATCCTAGAGTTTACCCTTTGCATTCTTCACATGTTATTTCTTCCTCCCATTCTTCCTCTTCACCTAGTGAAAGTCTTGATTCTAGTATCTAGGAAGATAATAAGAAGAATATGATGATGAAGAAGAAGAATAAGAAGAAGAATCAAAATAACAAAGGGGGGAACCAAGCAACCATTGCTACTGATGCAACTACTATGGAAAAATCTTCCAATCATCCCCGCAAAGTCAAATACCCTTGTAATTTATGTAAGGGTGACCACCTTCTTAGATATTTTCCTGGTATTCCCAAGGTATTACAAGTGTAGTCCACATGCTCAAATTAGCCTTTGTCATCAACCTTTGGAGATCATGTTGGTGATAAACCCTCAACTAGTGATAGTAAGGTCCATCAAAAAAAGGGTAAATTCAAATTTCCCTGTAGGTTATGTGAAGGGAATCATCCTATTCACCTTTTTCCTTATATGGATGAAGCCTCAAAAGTGTTGGAAAATCTTACAACCTCTCAGCCACGACTTCCGGCTAGTTATTAGAATCTTTCCCCTGATCCTCCACTAGTTGATTATGTGATCGATTAGAATTCATCTCTAATCAATCCCACTCTCTCTAAAAGTGAATACTATCAGTTCATTCCTGGCCAACCATTGGTTGAGAAAATATTTGACCCTATTCCACCTTCATTTGACCGTACCTTTTCCGTAGAAAGTGAACTTCATATCACTCATGTTCTTCTTGTTTCCTCATATTCGAATGAACTAGAGGTAAATCCTCCCATTCCTACGATACAGGAGGGTGATCATCCTATTCCCATAACACAATGGGGAAGTTCCCATGTTCCCATGACACCCCCTCCAAGTAGTATGGTCACTTATTTTAATTGGAGTCGACTCGAAGAATATCATCTTCCTTCTTACGTGCCTTTTCAGATCACAGTGCAGGCTTATAATGTGGCTGTACCTAGAACATTTGTAGATGAAGGCACATCGGTTAGTATTTTATCCTCAACTACTTGTCAAGATTTATGATCTCCACAACTTGTGGTTGTTACTCATAATTTGTTGTATTTTAATAGATGATCTGAATGTGAGAACTTCTTATTTCTAATACAGAGATGGAATATAAGGGCATTTACAGGATATGTCACCTTTCAAAGAAAGGATGAGCTCCCGAAGCTACCTGGCCCTTTATAGACTCTGCCTAAAGAAATAATAGAAGTAATCACTAATGATCTGGAAATGAAACTACTTGTTTGCTGGTGCAAGGTATTCATTATCCATTAACATATGTATGCAAGATTTTTAATGTGTTTTGCAATTGGAACAAAGTGAATTTGATGAGTTTATGAGTCTTTTTGTATGTAGGAGGCTTATTTATTTTTACAGTTTAACATATTTAACTCTGAAAATAAGCAACAAATAAATCACAGAATATAACTCAACATATGATAAGGCAGTTCACTCCTCCTGGACTACATCTGTCGGGTCCAAGACCCCCAAATGGGCATGTCCTTTCTCTTATTATGCTCAGAAAATGGTTATACAATGTGTAGAAAGCCTAAACAGGTGAAAATAGCTGCAGAAATGAGTTCAGAGTGCAGAAAATAGTAAGAAATGACTATAGTTTCACCTCCAATGGATAACTATAATCCAATATAGCTCTCTAATTCCTAAGCCCTGGTGGCTCTTCAAGCTATCTCGCTGATAAAAACACCTGAAGAAATTCTCTAATGGCTCTGCAACCTGCTCCAGTGGCTCTGGAACGCTCCAATTACCCAAAATAAAAATAAAAAAATCGCTCCAAATGGTCTCTCCTATCAAAAGTTATGACCAAAACCACTTTTGCCCAATCAGGCCTAGAAAACTTCCACTAATTGTGGAGGAACTGCAATTAACTTTACTATATTTGGACTTTCACCCAGAATGGCGCGCTCTGCCAATTTATCCACGCGGTTTTCTTCGGGCAATAAATGTTAACATTTCGGTTGTCACATGCCAACCGTAACTGTCGGAGTGTTTTACGTTCAAACCATAAAACATAACTGTATTGCTGACCCGTGATCGTTTCAATTGACCCGCGGGTATGGGGGACCCATGGGTATGGGGGACCCACGGGTATGGCAGACCCATGTGCATGTTCGACTCGCCATTGCATTCACATGCCACCTCTACATGCCCGTTCAATGTCCAACCATCTCTGCCCATGGTTCACACCTGACCCACTGCTCTGTTCACTGCTAGCCCTCGGGTAGACTCCGCCCATGGTTCTCACTTGACCCATTAACGTGCAGACCTGACCCGTAAGTAGACACTTCCTACGGGTGACCCGTGCCACCCAGGTCGGGTTGGGTCGTGTTGGCCCAAATGAAAAAAAAAAATTTAAACTTCCAAATTTTCAAAGTTTGAACCTTGAGGCCTAGGGCCACGTGGCACCCACAGATTGGCCATCCAATTTTTTTATAAAAATAATAAAATTTTCCATTTTCCACAAAAATATGAACATGCCATTTTTGCCTTCCCAAGTGTTGTTTTGAAGGTTATTGGACAAAATTAAAACTTGAGTATCTTCCACATCCGACATTGGATTTGAGTGTCGTTCACGGCGTTAGGATCGTAATGACGAACACTATCCGGTCGATCAATTTATTACCAGTTTTGAGCAAATAAAATTTTGAGCATTTTTACAACTTAGGACATGATCACCTGATCAATAAAGGAACTAGTCAACTGTAGGTATCCTTCCTAAGTTTCCTATTAATTTCGGAGGAAAAGTTGACTATGTCGATGTGATGGTTGTCTGAGGCCCTTTGGATTTTAATTTAATCCTTTTTCATGTCTATGTTTATGTCATGGGAGCTCTTGTCTCTTCTCTCTTTCATGTGATGTGTTTCACGCATGAAGGAAAAATCGTGACCATTAATCAAATTTCATTCATTGGCCCTAATTTGGCTCGCAATAAACCAAAATCCATAAATGGTCCTTATATGAAAGTGGTGTCTTCCCTTCCACTGGTTGATTATGTGGCAACATGTTCCATGCCTGTGTATATTGATGATATAGTCAATGATATAGTGCATCATGTACTGGGGGCATTGGATCTTGATCTTTCCATTAGATCCCTTGATATGTATCCCTCCAGAGTGTTGTTCTCCCATCTGATGAGAACCTCTTGGAATCCATAACCTATTATTTTCCATGATTAAGATGTCAAAGCATATTTCCTTGTCTTATGTCAATCTCATTAAAAAATGAAACAAGGTCTCTAGCGTAGAGTTCATTTTCTTGTGTCAAGCTCGTTAAAAAATGAAACAAGGTTCCATGAGGATATTTCTTTTATTGTTTCAACCTCGTTAAAAAATGAAACATGTCCTTATGATGATATTTATTTTACTTTTTCAGCCTCATTAAAAAATGAAATATGTCCTTATGAGGACAGTTCTTTTACTGTGTCAACCTCGTTAAAAAATGAAACA